>CAWUFW010020011.1:0-165422 GCA_963921515.1 Calotriton arnoldi
GCCAGCATACATAGAATTCCTTCCTTTGAGTGGTCTTCACTGTGTGTTGGTGTTGTTGTGGTGGCTACATGTGTGGATGTGTGTGTTAGTTCTATTTGTGCCACTGCCTAGCTGTAGTTGTGGTTGTGTTTGTACATGTGTTGGCACAGTTGGATGTGACTTTTTTGATGGCATGTGTTGTGTTTATCTGACTGACATACACATTTTGGGATGATTCTGTTCTAGTTGCTGTGTAATTGCTATGAGTGCATGGTTTGACTCTCCCCTTGACAGTGATGTGTGTGTTTTGTGGCAGTTTATTGTGTACATTTGTTGTGTACTCACCAGGCTCTGGGATGTCCTCTAGTCCATATACGCTCACTGGCGGAAGGATGGCCCGCACCTTCTCCTCCCAGGGCCTGAGGTATATTGGCTTGGCAGGAGGGCCACTGCCGGTGTGTTGGCTGTTGATGTAGTCTTGCTTCAGCAGTTTCCGTACCCTCCTGCGCACGTCATACCACCTGTTCTGGATGTCGGTCTTTGTGCGCCGACATGGTGATTGGGCGTTCACTTTGTTGATGATCCTCTCCCACATCTTGGTTTTCTGCGACATGGGGGTCTGTTGGACCAATGTGCCAAACAGCTGTGGCTCCACCCTGAGGATCTCGTCTACCAGGACTTCCAATTCACAATCTAGGAACTTGTGATTCTTCTTGGGGGGCATGGTGATGGGTGGTGATGGTGAGTGATGTGTGTGTTGGTGTGCAGGTGAGGGTGTGTGAGTGTGTGTTTTGCTGGGTGTATGTGAGGTAGGTATTTGTTGGTGTGCTGATGGTGTGTGGCTTGTGTGAGGGATGAGCTGTGGGTGTGTGGTTGCTTTCTCTTGGGTGCTGGCAGTGGAATGGCATTTGCAAAGGCTCATGGTAGTGATTTGTGTCCTTTATATAGGTGGAGTTGTGGGTGTGTCTTTGTTCTCTGTCCCCACCCCCCAGTATTTATTGGCTTGGTAATTGCTTGTTTGGCCTTTTTTTGGTTGATTTTTCCTTTGTGCTGTTTGTGTATGTTGGAAACGTTCTTGTGACCGAGTCGGACCCTGCATTGGTCTCGTACGGTGTTTTCCGTGTCGTTCACGCTGTGTTTGTGCAGTTTTCTATGCTGCGTACGCGTCGGTCGCGGTGTATTGTGTTGCTTCGGCTCGGTTTTGTATGCGTGTCGGTCGTACGGCTTGTCCTCCGTCCGACTCGGTCGTGTTTTTCGCGCCTTGCATCGTACTTTGCGGTTTGGAGTTGGCGGGTACGATTCGGTCGGATTTGTTCCGGGTGCGTGTCGGTCGGTTGGATTCGCGTGTTTTTCCGGCCGGATTGCTATTTTCCGAGCGGCTCGGTCGGTCGGCTTGGTTTCCTAACGTGTCGGTCGGATTTATCGCGGCTTGCATCGTACTTGGCGTGTCGGGCGCCACTGGTACGTGTCGGTCGGTAATTTTTCCGGCTCCGTGTCGGTCGGTGCTTTTTCCGGCCCGAATCGGAATCGACCCCATAGTATTGTGGGGATTATTCCCCCTTGTTTTTGTTTTTTTCTCTTCACGTCCTGGATGAGGGGGGAGGGGTAGGTAGGCTGGCAGCACCTGGCACAAGGTCAAGGTGCCAGTTTTGGGGGGTTGGGTAAGCCTGTAAGGTGTGAGCAGGGATGGTGCACTGCTCACCATGGCTTTTGGGGAGGAGTGGGGTCCACGGGTGTGGAATGGGTGGCAAGAGGGAAAAAAGAGATCCATTTGTAAATTCTTGTTTCATCCAAATTTTACCAATAAATCTATATCCTGTTAAGGCAAGTGGGGAGGAACTACAGATTCTGTGTTCCTCCAGCACACTTAGCCCATCTTGTGTACCTTCTAGGATTTTACTGTGGAGTGTGCTAATGGTTAATAAGGAAATCCTAAGGTGGTTTCTTTTAATGTAAACGGACTCAATAATAAAAAGAAAATGCGGGCTATTGAATCATGGATTAAGACAGAAAACACGGCCGTTATTTTAATTCAAGAATCTCATATAGCAGAAGGGAAGTTAGCAGATTTTTCAATGTTTATTTCCTGGGCAACATACCGGGGGTTCTCCTCATCCTCCTCCGCATCACATTGTGGTACGGCGATTTTCTTGGGCAAAAAACTTCAAGCCAAGGTGGTTAACTTTGCAAGTGATCAGAGAGGAAGGTGGTGTTGGGTGACCTGAAATTTAGGGAATAGATTTTTAAACTTTGCTAGCATTTATGGCCCAGTGGAGGATAATCCGGTACCATATGAAGAGTTTTTTCAATCCCTAATACAAACGCCCGGGGAAGTGATTATAGGGGGAGATTTTAATTTTCTAGCAAATCCAAAAATTGATTCTTCAGCCCCTTCTAAAAAACAATTAAAACCTAAAACCAGCAGAATTATTCAAAATTATATGAAAACTCTGGACATAATCGACCCATGGCGGGCAGTATTCCAGACTAAGATTGCATATACCTGCTTTTCGGGTAGATTTCGCACCTCCTCACGCATTGATTTCTTTCTTATATCCAAGTCCTTGATTTTTAGTCAGCAGAAATTCCTTCCGAATGGATTTTCAGATCATGCAATGCTCATTCTACAGCTCGTGTTAGGTAAGATGCCGGCTTTCTCTAAGAGATGGACCTTAAATAGGCTACATCTCTCGGATGAAAATTGGTTTCTGCTCTGTAAAACAGAAATAAAGGACTTTCTTTCAAAAGAAATCACGGGACAGCTCCTCCCCACATTGTTTGGGACTCTCTAAAGGCTTACATTCGGGGTCTAGCTATTGGGAAGGATGCAGAAAGTTTTAGAAAAAAAGAAGGAAATAAAGCAAAATTTAGAACAGGAGGTGCAGAGATGCAATGACATTTTTCTCAGTAATCCCTCGGCCCCTAATCAAAGAAAATTTGATCAAGCCAAACGGGATCTCGCGGAAGCTTATTATCTAGAACGTGAAACATTCAATAGCAACCATAGGCAAAAGGTATATGAAGAGAGCAATTTTACCGGGAAGTTCCTTGCATGGCAGGCCAGAGAGCAGGCCGCAAGTAACCAGATTAGTACTCTGAGGTGTCCTGTAACTGGCTCCCAAAGTGAAGATCCAGTGACTATAAGGGACATTATGCTTCAACATTATAAGAATATCTATGGTCAACAACAATCCATTGATAAGGCTTCCCTGGACAAGTTTCTCCAGGAACAGGAAATTCCGGTACTTTCTGAGACTGATAAAAGCAGCATGATGCGCCCTTTCTCCAGAGAAGAGCTGGGGGATATCATAAAAAACCTTCAGAACGGCAAAGCTTGTGGTCCAGATGGTCTCCCAGCCGAGTTTTTTAAAAAATCTTTTAGATGTTGTTTTAGAATATTTTTTGCTGGTTGCTAATTCTATCTTAGAGGGAGGTCCGATTCCGCCATCATTTCAAAAAGGGAACGTAGTCAGTTTTTTATAAAAGGGAAAAGACTGCGAAGACCCCAATTCATATCGCCCAATTGCACTTTTAAACTCTGACTACAAGATCATTACCAAACTTTTAGCCAACAGATTTAATGCTATAGCCCAGACTTTGATACATCCCGACCAAAATGGGTTTGTAGCAGGGAGGCAGCTTGTGACTAATATGCATTATCTTGCAGAAGCACTAGAATATTTCGAGACCAAGAAAATTCCAGCCTTGGTCCTTCTGTTAGACGCCGAGAAAGCGTTTGACCTCGTGGTCTGGGAGACTTTATTCCATATTCTTCTTAGTTTTGGTATACCTCCTAAAATCACGGGGTTGATTCAGAGAATATATCTTAATGCAGAATCCAATATCCTCGTTAATGCCTCTGAGGCAGGACAAATTAGTGTAAAACGAGGGACTAGACAAGGCTGTCCATTGTCCCCCGTTTTATTCGCTTTTTTTATTGAGCCTTTAGCTATCGCTATTCGAAAGAATGCAGAGATTCGCCCCCCCCTTTACCTACTATGGGGAAACTAAAATTATATGCGGATGATATCATGCTCATAATCGAAGGTGATAGGGGGGTCCAAGCGAAAGTTTTTGAGGTTTTCAAGCGATATGAATTGCTTGGGGGGTATAAAATTAACAAAAAGAAAACGTAAATAATCCAGTGCGGATGCAAAGCCGAGGTGTTACACCCTGATATTTTGTCCTGTCTAAATTCTAAACCAAAAAGATATCTTGGGATTTTCTTCTCGTCTCAAATCATTGACTTGTATGATTTGAACTTTGTCCCGCTTGTGTCGAAAGTACAGGAGTTATTGCTTCGGTGGGACTCGCTCCCGCTGTCTATTATTGGCAGGGTTTCACTGATTAAGATGTCTGTTCTCCCGCTATTTAATTTTTTATTCTCTGCAATTCCATGTGTTTTAACAGCATCTTTTTTTGCCAAATTAGAGTCCATGTTTACATCCTTTCTTTGGGGAAAGAAAACTCCCCGAATTGCACTAAGCACTTTATATGAGGAGGTGGAGAATGGCGGGTTAGCCCTACCGAATCTCAGGGATTATTATTCGGCATATTTTGCACAATATTTGTCTAGATTTAAGTCAGTTTTGAATTCAGGTTTATTTGTAAATTATTTTATGAACTTAATCTGTAAAGAACAACAGATACGCTGTCCATTAAAAATGGCAAAATCCCCTAAATCAGTGCGTTATAAGTGTATGCAGTGGTTCTTTTATAAACGTCAAGATTTTTATAGGCAATATACAATTCCAGTTATTAATTCTTCAACTCCACTATCCGAACTCACCTCAGTATTTGGAGCTGGAGAATCAACGGAAATTAGTAAAAAATGGGCGAAGGCCGGTTTCGGAAAATCTCAGATTTTATTAGGTTCGAAAGGTGGGTGAATATTTCCGAAATACACGAGCTAATTCCGAATGATTTCCTTCTTGCTGGGTCATTTAATATTCTGATCAGGTTTCTTAACAATCTGGATCTGATACAGATTAATGAACGTAAAAAGCTGTCATATGTTCTTTTTGAAGAAATCACAGTTAGGAAACCTGGTGAGTGGAAAAGAATCTTAGCCCCTATCAGGGGGTCTGATCTCTCCGAGAAAGCATTAACAAAATGGGAAAAACATGAAGGTTTGGAGGTTACTGCGAGTATGTGGTCTGAATTCAATAAACTTAACTTTACAACACTAAGGGGAGCAAATTGGCGCCGGATGCTATTTTTCAATAAATGGCTTCTATATAGAACGCCACATTTTTTATCCAAGGTTTACCCCAGCCAATCCGGTCAGTGTTTTCGCTGCTTAAATCATCCGATAGCCAATTGGACGCATATCATATCACATTGCCCTTTAATTCAGGGGTTTTGGAATGAGATTTTTCGCCATCTGGAGGCTGAATGTTTTATCATACTAGACTCCAATAATTGGCTGAAAGTCCTTGGCTATGACCCTTTGTTACATCTTTCTGATAGTTTAGTTAAGTTTCTTTATATTGCAATGGCGGTCGCCAGGTCACTCTTGCTTCAGAGATGGCGTTCAGACCTGGTTCCAACAAAATGTGATTGGGTTCGGAAAATGAAACAGGTTAGGAACAGTGAGCACTTGTATGCATTGTGAATTGGAGGGATTAAAAAGTTTGAAAAAATCTGGGCAGCCCATTTCGACTGAAAAATTTCGCAATTTAAATTAGAGCTTAAAATTTGTCCTAATATACAGAAAAGTTCATGAATGCCGTATGTGTTGCCATATTTGTATACGTGCTTGCACTTTGATTGCACTTTTGACACTTACCTTACAGCACTTTATTGCACTATTGCACTATTGACACCTTGCTTCCTTTTTTTTTTTTTTATGTTTTTTTTAGAAAAGGAGGAAGGAAGGGTAGGAAAGAAGGGAAAAGAAAAGAAAAGAAAAAATGGTTTAAGCCAATAGGACAAAAATATTAATTATGATTTATATGTTAATATTTTCGTATAATTTATTGGACCTAATGCACTATTAACACTTTAGCTCGTTTTTGATCTGGCAGGCGACGCTGCATTTAATCTTTAGTACGTCAAAACATCATTGGCTGCCTTAATTTTGACAATACGTTCAGTTTTACCTGGATTTATATTTTACTGCTTTACGGGCAACTTGGTGACAACCTAGGGGCTTATTACAATGGCGGAACGATCGCCACTGCCGGGCCGGCGGTGGCGATCGTCCCGCCATCAAACTGAGATTTACCCACCGCCATATTAGGATGGCGGTTGGTATCGCGTGGACGGAAAATCCGTCCGCCGCTTTTCCGCCAGTAGCAATTGCACCTATTGCCTGGCGGGCGGAGCAGGGCCACTAATATCGTGGCGGTGCCTAGCAGGCACTGTCTGCCATATTAGGATGTGGGTTTTAGGAGGCCTTTCCATGGCGGCGATGCCGCCATCGAAAGGCTGGCGGGGATTGGGTTTGGGGGCCCGTTGCGGGCCCCCCTTGTGTTGGGGGGAGGTGTGGGTGCACTGGGGGGTACCCATGGTACCCCCCTGCATTTCACTGCACCATGTGGCAGGCACAGTGTAGTGCCTGCCACGTAGTGCAGTGAAATGCACAACATGCTCTTTTAGACATCGCGGCGGTGCTGCTGTCAGCAGCCACTGCTGCAATGTTAACGGTGTGGAATCAGACCGCAGCAGTGGCGGTCCCATCCTAATCGGGTAGGCAGGACCACTGCATGCATGGCGGTCGGTCCCAAACACCGCTACGATGGTGGGTGGATCAAGTCCGCCCGCCATCGTATTCAGCCCCCTAGTTATTGGTGTAAGATTACTCTATCTGATCTCTAATTTCTTGTTTAATTCAAGGTTATGAAACCTATTTTTTATCCGACTTTATATGATCAATAGGGCTATAGTGAATGGTTTTAATATTGGATATTTGTATTGTGTTATTTGGATGAATTTGTAAATTTTTGATGAATCTCAATAAAAAAAATTAAAAATAAAAAAGCCTTGGAATGTTGACAGTTGACAGCTGGTGACTCACGGAGCAGTTCGGTCTCTTGGGCTTCGCACTTCGCGGAGCTTGTGTTGGTGTATACTTATTAAAGAAGATCTTCATAAAAACATTTTTTTTTTTTAAATTGATGTAGGATATAATTTTGTTGATAGAAGAATTTGAAAGGGAATTTCAGTTGGGCTATGGAGGTCTCCGAGTTAGGAAATGGGTTCAGAATTGGAGATCCGCCCAAGAATGACCAGATGGATAAACTGTAGAAAAAAGTAGCGATGGCAGGATCGAAGGGCCATTTTATGACTGGTCATTGGGAAGATGGATTGTATCCCTGATAGGTGTGGTCTGCAAGAAAGAGAGAGGGTAATTCATGTTGCTTCAACACCTTACTGGCCTGAGGAGCAGTGTGAATGATTATGAACAGGAAGAACTTTCATCTGTTTATTACACGTTGGTGGATGATGCCAGTGAGTTTGTCAAGAAGGTGGAGAGTGATGCATTTATGGCAAAATTTGATACAAAGGCTTCTTTTGGATTATTGTCTGTCCGCTCTGCTGATTATAAGTTCTTATGTATTCAGTTTCAGGGCAAATGTTATGTGGCTATACCATTGCCAATGGGGGTTCCATTTCTTGTTCTCTCTTTCAAAAAATTCAGTTTGTTCCTTCAGTGTTGTTTTACTAAGGTTCTAAAGTTGTAAGCAGATAATACATTATCCATATGACATCTTCATAGTGCAGAGACATGCCGGGAGGCACTGGACATTTTTTGTCTTTTAATGGTAGAGGTTGGGATCTTCCATTGGCCTCAGAAAACATGCTTGAGTCAGTCGCCGTATTAACGTTTCTGGGTATTGAATAGACTTAGGGATGATAGCTTTGCTGGAAGGCATACTGGTGAAGAAGAAACTGGAGGTGAAGTCAATTCCAGTACTCCTGGACCACCTGAATATTGTTTGCTGAGCAGTGAGATGGGGTACGATGCGACTGGATTAATAAGGACAGTTGTTATCGCTCTATAGAGTACAATTGTCAGCAGGTATAAAGGCAGACTTAAGTACAAGAGTGGCGTTTTGCTTTCGGTAGGAAGGGGAAGTATTATGTAGTGATGCTGGTTAGGCTTTGCTATGCAATACTCTCACAATACCTCAAAGATGGTCCTTGGATTCACAAAAATAAATCCTTAGCCCAGTCCTGGTAGAGTAGCAAAGAGCAATCATGCTTTAATAGTGGAACATGTGTTAAGCATTTCAAAGTACCAACATGGACGATAAGTAATTGACATGACTCAAAAGAAATCCAACACCAATTTATACAAATAAAGCAGATTTTTATTTAAATTTAGACACCAAAACAAAGTCAATCAGATGAGTACAACTGGAGTTTATGGATTTTAGAAGGAAAAATAAATCTGTGCAAATCTATACTGCAAAACTTTAACATTGCAGTCAATGGTAAAAATCACTAGCGACAATCTATCACTTGCAGGTCAAGTTGCATGTTACCCACTGGGGGTTAAGGTGATGCGGCTCCCAGACAAAGACATGACAGACAAATTGATTTTACCTGGCTCGAGAGGCCCAGCTGCAGTGTTGTCCTGGCTGTTCTTGGTGCTGAAGCGGGAGGCACAAGGGAACTGGTTTCACTGCTTAAACGGAGCTGGTGAGGAAACAGGTGCAAAAAGTCTACAACAGGGGCCAAGCTTGTGCATCCAGACCAGACCGGTTTTATGCCAGGACGCAATACTGCTCTCAACCGTCAGGCCGTTGGAAGTTCGGCTATATGTGACCCACCTAATTTAGATGGGTGGGATGTAGCTGTTTTTCAAAGCCCATCACCGTCATTAAAGAATTGGCAGTAAGGTGCACCTCAAAAATGCTGAATGCCCCCCTCGCCATTGGAGGATACTCTCAAGGAAAGTGGGGCATGTTTTTTTACTTTCAAAAAGAAAATTACGCTTTTGAATTTTTTTTTTCAAAATAAAGAAAACCTGGTATGTTTGCCATACAGCTCCATCATGTTGTGGAGCCATATGGCGAAATTACAATGCGGTAATTGGAACCGCCATGATGGCGGTTCCTGCCAATGCTAAAAATATCCGCTGGGCCAGCAGACATTTCTAAATTTTGCCGTTAGCACCTCTGTCAGGGCTATGGAGAAATTTACTCCTTCACCCAGGTGTAGGAAGGGGCCAACCGACAAAACATAAATCAGGCCCAAAGTCACTAACCTATTACGATCCGGCAAAGCTTCCGATAATTTATACCTGAGATCAACCCCTGTTAACTATTTCACAGAGAAAATGGGCTTAACTTAGTGAAAATGTGTAAAGTACTTAAAAGGAACAAAACAGTTAAAAAGTAAAACGTACAACACAATAAAAACCCTCCTCCAATTTATAATAAATGGAGGACAATTTAATAATCAAAATGACACCAAAATGACAATAATCCAATAACTGGAATTAGAGATATGAATTTTAAATGATTTAAGAGAAAAAGTTTGTAAAATAAGAAAAGCATCTATAAAAGGTACTGTTATCATGTGACCAGGAACAAGCCTCAAATTCAGGCTGATTTCGATGGTGTAGGTCACATAACCCAAGCAGGATTGTCCTGGTCAAGGGTTTTACCTTCTGGCTTAGTCTCTAAAATGGAAGTCAAAATCTTCCAGAAGGGCAAGGTTGCAGATTGCCCTCTCAAAGTCGAGTGGGGATGATTGTCAGCTGAATACTTTTCACCCCCTCGCCCTGTCAGGAGTTCTCCATTCAAACTTAATCTTTTTTTTTGAAGGTCAGAAAATTCCAGTGGTGTAAGGCTATAACCTGTATCTGGAAAGATCGCATTGAAGTTGGATAGGCTTGCTGCGAGGGTCTGCTGAACAGGTTTTTAGAGTGGGTCCAACTGACAGACAATTAATACAAGCCTTACCATGTGGCTTCATGAATAGGCGTCGCAGAGACGAGATGGACCCATCTCCACTATGACCTACCTTTCCTCTACTAGAATAAAATGGTCTACCAGAAAAGTGGTTGAGCTCAGTGAGTAGGGCCTCGTCCACTTGGTGTTTCATCTAGTTGCCATGATCCTGGCAATGCCCAACAAACTAATATTACACAATAATGCCACACACACACTAGTAAAGAGTACTTGGCGGTGCCGGGGGCAGAGATTGTACAACCACTTGTTACTAATGATAAGTCTGTTGTGCCGGGGGGCTGACTGAACATCAAAATAATAGAAAGTAACAGCCTACTCATGAGACTCCTGACACCAACTCAAAATCTTTGCCTGACAAGCATGCACCTTAGTTGGGTTGATTTGGGTGGTTGGTCCTGGTCCTCAGGAGGTCTGGAAATCCAAAATGTTTCCAAGTCACACCTTTTCAGAGATTGTTGGAGAAGTCCAACTGAACACAGCCAAGGGTCTCAGGACCTCAAGGATAGCACTTAGGGGTCAGACCTCCAGCAGATCCAATTCAAGTCCAGTTGCAACTGGTCAGGTGGGCACTTCAGAAAAAAGGCCTCTTGCAGCTTGTTGTGTCCATGAAGCCTCACAGGAGGTAGGCCAACTGACCCTTCGAATCCGCATCCTTGTCCTGGATCAAGCAGGAGTAGGTCGAGCCCTTCAGGTCTCCTTACAGGTCTCAAACTGCAGGTGCAGTCCTTCTTTTGTTCTTCGAGGGGTCCAGAAAGTGGTCTAAGGAGCTGGTGGTGAAGTACATATTTGATTAATACAAAATAGCCTTCAACAGCTTCAGTCAGGGATAAGGTAACTTTCTAAAAATGTATTCTCCTAAATATTTATTAAAAATCTAACTTCACAATTGAATTAGATTTTTGATAACTATTAGTCCTGTGCTATGTTATTTGAGTGTAACATATATGTTTTTTATCATGATTCTTTCAGCCCTGATGAAGTTCCTAGTAAGGGACTGAAACGCGTTGGCTGGAGTTGTTATGTCAGATGACCTATATCTGAAATTGAATAAAGAAGTCATTTATAAATCTGTAACTGCTGAATTGGACTCGTTTTTGAGCTGTGCACCCCCATTTGAAAATACAGTATTTTGTTGATCTGGAGCACAGTTACACCAAGCAACGGCTGGTGTTGGGGTTGCTTGCACGGCGATTTTACACATCGGAACAGGTGTGAGGTGCGGTGCAGAAGGTCCGCCGTTGGTTCCTTTTTGACTGTATTAAAAATAGTGGTAGTTTTCACCATTGGATAGCTGGAGCCTTCCACAGTCGAAATTGCTTTTGGGGGATTGTCACTTAAGAGACATAGTGACATTAAATGTGCCACTTTTAAATACCATGCAATCTATCTTGGGGGAGAGAAGGCCTTTATGGGGTGCACTTATGAATATTTATAGGGAGTTTTTTTTCCCTGTCAAAAAGGGTTATTTTGTCAAGTTGGACTGCTTATTTAAACTGCAGCAGTCAGCTTGCAGCTATATTTTCCTTGCCACACCAGCGGATCGCACAATCAGTGCTGAAGCCCACATGTGACATTTAATTTTCCATGCCATGGGTGTAGTTTCTACACCATATATAATGGCCTCATCTGACAGTTAAATATGCAAACCAGGGATTAACTAATTATTACATGTTTAGTGGTCAGATCACATACAATGTGCACTGGACAGCAGAGCGCAAAACCCAAAAATCAAATTCTGCTAAAAATGGGGTTACCCACTCATTTCTAACAGGCTCCAAGTGCTGGTTGGTCTTGGTACTCGTCGAGCAGTCTAGCTTGAGGGAGGGAAAAGAGTGTGAAGTTGGGGGCAGTTGTTATGTTGTTATGAGGTCAAGCATAATCTGTCAGGAAAGGCTTTAGGGACGGGGCATGAGTTATAGATGAACATCCTTAACTGGGGGAGGGGGTAGTTAGTGATGTTCAATTAGAAAAACATATTGTAGGGGTGTTATGAGTGGGGTTTTTACAGGAGCAGTGTCATGTATCGTTTGGGCATTATTTAGTCTGTAAGGCATTTGTCAGGGTGGATATCACCTGTGCCGTTAAAGTGGCCTTTTACACGCTTAAAAACATGTGGTTCCTATTCAGTGCTGCCTTGCCCAATAAAGGGTTTGGGGGGAGGCCAGGGTTCTTCAGGTGCGTGGTGTGGTCTACATGCCACAGAAGGTGGGATTGGTAAGGGCTTAAGGGGTAGAGATTAAGGTAGCACATAGTGTAGGGTTAGTGTCCCAAGGACCCTCTTTCCACGTAGGTACTGGCACCGGTGTTACGTACAGGAACAGTTGGTTTGGGTTAGCCTCACCGTCTCTAAGCATTTAATGGAAAAAGGGTTTGTTTTTCTTTCCACTCAAGGGTGGAGTTAGGGGTTGGTAGGTTGCAGGAGTGGAATTTTGAGTAGGGTAATGAGGAGTTCACAGTTGACGAATTATAGAAATGAGTCATTGAGATGTCACAGTTGTGTAGACTTATTAGCTCTGATCTTTGTGTGTTATATTTTTCACTGATAAGCAGGTGCAGTCACTGAGTTGGCAGGTCGGTAGGTTTTAGGTATAGCTTCCAAGCTGGCTTAGTCTCACTTCTGGATGGGTAGCCCAGCTCAAGGGAGGGAAAGGGGTGTTGGGTTGGGAGGCGTTGTGATGTTATGTTGTTATGTTTTGTTATACTGATTTGTATAGCGCACAAATCACCAGAGAGGTTATCCAGGTTATGAGATTAAAAACAATCTGTTTTCAAGGGTTTGGCCATGGGTCTTGACTGGATGGATGGACGTCTCAAATGGATGATGCTCAGTTAAAAAACATTTTGTTGGTAGTGAGAAAAGGTGGGTTTTTGACAGGATCAAGTGGATGTACAGTGAGGTTATTATTTAGTCTCCAAGGAATTTGCTTGGGTGGTAATTTGTTATACGCACCCGATTCATTAATTTGGGCTTTTTCACGCTTAAAAATGATGTGGTTCCTGTATAGCGCTGTCTTCTCCGTGGTATACTTTGTTTCAAGCGGCATGCTCGCTTCACCGGCATTTCTGCACTCATTGAACCTTCCGGGTTGCCACATGCGTGTAGCTATTCACATTACCATGCATATATTCTTTCAGCTTCTTTTGTTTAACTTACTTTCTTGATCTTTGCTCATTAGAATTCAGAGAAGCCGCCATCCATAGCCTTGGACTGACTGAGTGATTTTCCCCATATCACCACGCTTGCGAAGCATTTAATGGTAATTAAAGTTGTCTCTAATCTGTTCGAAGGGTGCTCGGGAAATCAAAATCCGGTGACTTTGATTGATAGTCTCTGTCATGAAAACGTGAGGCGTTTGAACACATTTCCTTTATGAAAATTATGGAGCAGTTCCTTTTCCCAGACTAGTACAGCAGCTTATGTTCACTGGATGCTGGTGCTTTTTAAAGGGGCAGCGAGTTGGTCACGGCGTGGCTACTAAACCAGGGAGGTTGATTAAGGGATGTTGTTTGTCCCTTGTGGTCACTCATCTTCCTTTGGCTAACCCGGAATTCCTTGGCGGGTTGGCATCACGCGGAAATCCATAGTAATAAAACTGGAGCTGCAGCGGCTTCGTTGCAGAGGAAGTCCTGTGAGACGTAAAATAATGAGAAGCAATGGTGAAAACCAACAGCAGCGGTAAGAGGGCAAGAACAGCTAAAGAGTCTCCGCGGGTCACCGTAAAGAAACATTATTTCAGTATACTGTCTTTTGATAGATGAGGTTTGTAGCATCAGAGCAGCTAATAAATCAAGGTCTTGGAGAACAGCCGTGGCACCTGCGCTTTATCACGCAGCAGGCCTCCTTGTAAATCGCCAAGGGAAGCAACTGGTGACACGGCGCCCGGCTATGGGAAGCAGCCAGGCCTGTTTTAGCAGCACCGCAGCGGAGTTCATTTTATTTCTCCTGCGTTTATATACAATTTGACGATCACATTCACCCTTTATCGCTTGATTATTGTCTCTGTGGGAAGCCTTTTATCCACTACAGAGCTCGAGCCGACGCGCAGCGCATCCTTAGAGGCAGCTGAATGCAGTCCCGTGGATACCCATCTGCTCCGTGGAGCATCCCGCGACTTGCACGCAAGGCACTGCATCATTCGCAGCCCCGGATGACTGTTTCATGGATCAGTATGATTACCGAGTGTGCACAAGACAAATTGTATCGACTTTATGACGAGTGTTCAACAGAGCCACTTTATTTCAACACCCCTTCCTCTTGTATGTCACCAAGCATTGTAGGAACCAAATTATTCAGATAATGGGACAAAACAAAGGAAGAGAGACCACATTCATCAAGAGATGTGAAGAGGTATGCAGTTGTTTACAATTTAAAATACAAAATCTCACATTTGTGGGTCTATTCATGACTCTTTGAAAAATATTTCGGGATGGTCATGCACTGTTGAATGATTGAAAATTGTTGGGACGAAAGGTTCTCTGCATGGTAAGAGACGGGTACCCCTGCCCTGACTGCCCAACTGTACTGTTGTCTGGATCCCTAATGCTGATTTTTTGTCAGAGTCGAACAAGGATCATGCGTGTGCGCCATGACATACGCCTGTCTCATGAATTGAAGTCTTGTTGGATCGGGAGGGGCGCCCAAAGCGCTGCCCTCATAGCGGTGGAAGGCTACCGTCTTCACCAGGAGGTAAGCTGCACAAGTGCAGTGGTGGCATCATACCGTGTACGGATCAGTAGTAGTGAATAGGTCCTTTTTACCTTGTGTCACTGGAGTGAGGCCTACAGGCTCACTCACCTTTTGGTTGTATGACGGAACCAAGCATGCCTTTAGAGCGCATGCCTTTACCACGCATGTCTTTACAGTGAAAAGTAAGTATTTAGCAGGTAACTATAAAGCCATCATTTATATATATTGATAGAATTCCTAGGAAGTTACTTTTGAAAGATAAAACACATGAACCATTAAACACTGTAAATCCAGAGTTCAGATTGATCACGACTTTTACTGATGAAGCCCAGAATATGTCAAAAATCTTTAAACGAAATTGGCATATTCTTAAAACAGATCCACTAATAGGAAGAAATTTGTCAAACTATGCTAAAATTACATATAGGAGAAGCAGATCATTAAAGGACAGTTTGATTCAAAGTCACTTAGATAAGAGTAGGAGAAATCCACGTATAAGTGAACTGACTGGATTTTTCCCTTGCACTAAGTGTAAGGCATGTAGACATAGCAGCAAAACATTATCATATAAAGTACCTGGTTATGAGAAACCTAGGAAGATAAACAAATTTCATGCAACACTCCATTTTGCGTGTACTGCCTGTTATGCCCCTGTAATCTAATGTATATAGGGAGCACTATTAACCCCACAAAAAAGTGAATCCTGGAGCATGCCAGAGCTATAGAAAAGAGGGATCCTTCTTATCCCATTGCTAGGCACTTTGCCCAATCACACTCTAGTGATAGAAACCTATTATGTTTTTTTTGTATTGATCATGTCCCACAGAATGAGAGAGGAGGAAATAGAGAGCTCCGATTGCGTAGACTCGAGTCCAGATATATAATTGACCTTCAGACTAGGACTCCGGGGGGCCTGAACACCGAGGAAGAGTTGGCTATTCACTTGGGTTGAAGTATCTTTTTAAAACTTATTGTTAACCATGAAATGTCATTTTACCTTCTTGTAATTCACTTAAAAGAACAATCCATTAATTTAAATCAGTTTTTGAGCTGCTTATGATTAATATTCAGTGGTTCTTTGAGTCTAAATTAGGAATAATGGTAATGCTCATCCAGAGCTTAATTAATTGGTCATAAAATCTAAGATGCGCCAGGTCTCAACATGTCAATAATGTAAATACAACGTTAAGATGTATGAATTTATTGATATAAGGCGTGTACACTCATATAGAGGAAAAGCTCATTCAGAGCTGTATCATGTTACGCGCCGCGACTGAATTAATTATGCAATCTGATTACTATGGGAACTGTAAATAGTATTTGCGCATCAATAGTTGAATTTATTGACAGTAAACAAAAAACATCACACAAGCTCATATAGAGCGAGATCTCAAAGATGAAATGTATGAATAATGTTTAAGTTGAATCACATAGAAACCTATGCACCGAAACCACTTAAAGATGGCGTTTGCTTTTTGCAGCCGACGAAGAGTTATGTCCGCTTTTTATTTTCATGATGAAAACGCATGTGCGCATGTGCTAATGTAAAATAAAAATGGCGTAGCAAATTTGGTAAATATTGTGGTCGAAAAAGGCGCGAGCCGAAACGCGTCCCGCTTTTTGTTGAAATAAATATCGAGTGATATCACCCGAGAGTGCGGCATCTTCTTTTTTCAACGGAGAAGCGTGAGGTGACATAACTACGTGGACCCACCGCCACGTTAACGCCGCTCCCGCTCCCGAGTGCTGAAGCGCGTATACCGGTGGACTTGAGCTTCAATATATATATATATATATATATATATATATATATATATATATATATATATATATCACTTGCAACCTTGTTCTTGAAGTCCCTCAATCAATTGGAACAGAACAGGAACGGACTCCACTTTCTTGGTGCAAAATAGTTTATTTCAGAGATTCAGCTTGCCGCCATGCCGCGTTTCGGCCGTTGCAGGCCTTGATCACATGACGCGTTTACGAACCCTCCTCATTTTTAAAGTGCCAAGTGCATAAACAATATAGAAAACAGACTAAAGTTCTGTTTCAATGCCACAATACAGATAACAGCAAATTTTGCATTTCACAAGACTGGCCAAAGATGTAAACCATAAATATGGGTATAATATCAGTATAAATACAATGTATTAAAACCACATTAGAAACACATAAATAGCATGATAAAAACCGAAGATTGTGCAAATGCCGTTAATACATGCAATATGCCATCCAATTGTGTTACGGTTCCTGTGTTTTATATATGGTTATTTCCATTACTAACTGCTCAATGGAATGTATGCCAACTTTAAAAATGTCAAACTGATACCGCCCTAGTGGGCATATCCCCTCTGCTGAGTATGTAAAGTGCATAGATTAAAAGTGCAATAGTGATTGAATAAAAAACACCTACTCCTGATGTTACCCTAAAGGGCAAAAAATCGCTTGAAAAGTGTCAGTGTGCAATGCTATTCTTTTTAAAAAACATTTATTTTTAAAATTTAGCAAAAGGAGGTTGTATACAAGGAATGTGGAGTGCAGCTATTTAATATAATATATGCAACTGTGCATACTTTTTGTTACGGGATTCTCATCGATAACCGCATACATGTATATACTGTTATAACCATGTGGGCAGATCCTCAGTTGTATTCAGCCCATGTGGGCTTTTGCTATCCAACTCAAGAATGTACCTGGTCTCCAACCTTCTAAGGATTGCCTCCCTATCACCCCCTCGTCTCATATGGGGCACCGAGTCCACCACATAATATTTCAACTGATCTAGATTGTTACTGTGGATTTCCTTGAAGTGGCGGGCCACCGGATATGTAGGGTCCGAATTTGTAATGGCCTTTAAGTGCTGGAGAATCCTCTTGTGGACCTGCAGTTTTGTGCTGCCCACGTATCGCAGTCCACAAGAGCACTCCAGCACATAGATGGCAAATTCCGTTTTACATGTGAGAAGTTTGTGGATTTTAGTAGGCTTGTCTCTGAACGGTGTGGAAAAAGACGTTTTATTAATGCCAAACTTACACGCGCGGCAAGTAGAACATCTAATAAACCCTTTCCCTTTTAACAGCCAATTAGAGCATGGGCTCACTTCCGGACTGCAACTGACTAGGAAGTCGCTCATAGATGGAGCCTTCCTGAAGGTTATTGTTGGACATTTCGGAAGTTTATCGCCCATCACTGGATCGTTTAACACTAGGTGCCAGTTTCTCTTAATAATCCTGCATAAATTGGTCTTCTGTTTATTGTATGTCAGGATTAGCCTTGTGTTCGTAGTCTCCGGCGATGTGTGGGTGTTATATTTAACTTTGTGCTTACTGTCTGATGATTTAAATAGTAGGTCCTTTCTACACTTTTCCCTTGTTTTTACCATTTCTGTGTTAATGGTTTTCTCAGAGTAACCTCTGGCTAGGAAACGTGCCTTGCATTCTGCCTGTGCACTAATCAAATCACTATCTCTGCTGCATATCCTTCGCACCCTAAGCATTTCCCCATATGGGATGCTGTGTATGGTATGCTTAGGGTGGAAGCTGGATGCATGCAAGATAGTATTGCCTGCCGTTGGTTTGCGGTGTAGCTTGGTCTCTAGTTGGTTATTGGCAATGAAGACTTCCACATCTAAGAAACAGATTGAGGGTTCACTGATGTTATGAGTGAAGTGCAAATTAATTTCATTATTGTTGATGTTTGTAATAAACTCAATTGCACTGTGTCTACTGCCTCGCCAAATCACAAAAAGGTCATCTATATACCTTATCCGTTTTACTACATGGTCTTCCAGGGTTTTGGCATAGGTGGTCTTTAGGATCATTTCCTCCCACCACCCCATATGGAGGCAGGCGTAACTTGGAGAAAAGCTAGCCCCCATTGCCACCCCTCTTGTTTGCTGGTAAACTTGCTGTTGGAACAAGAAAAAGTTGTTTTTTAGGCAGAATTTAGTCATACTAATGAGCATTTTGTTATGTTGATAGAATCCAATATCTCTAGAACCCAAAAAGTATTCCATGGCTCTAACCCCATCTTTATGATGTATACTGGTGTATAAGTTGGATACATCTAATGTCATTAGTAAATAATCTTCCTTCCACTGACAATTATGGATATGTCTTACAAAGTCAGTTGTATCTTGTACAAAAGATGGTAGCGCCCGAACATGTTCCTGTAAAAAAAGTCAATATATATGGAAGCATTCTCCAGCAGACTTTGTTTTGCCGATATTATCGGTCTTCCTGGGGGTTTTAGAATGTCTTTATGTACCTTAGGGATAAAATATATGACAGGCATAATTGGATAGTCATTTTTTAAAAATTTGTAATCCTCCTGATTAAGCAGTCCTGCACTCTTCCAGGCCAGAAGCTTAGAAAAAAAGTCATTTTTAATGACCACAACAACTTGTTTGTTGCTTAGTTTGTAACAGTTGCGGTCGTTTAGTTGCAACATAGCTTCTTCCATGTATTGGGTTTTTGGCCATATCACCACGTTGCCTCCTTTGTCGGAGTTCCTTATGACAATTGAATCATTGTCCTGGAGTTTCTTTATAAGTTGGTGATATTTATGCTGCTGAGCTGTATGTTGTTTAGGAGCTGCTTGGGTCTTATAGTTGAGCATCTTTACTTCTGCTGTGATCTGCTCATTAAAGACATCAATTGAATCCCTAGGTGAGATTGGTAAAAACGTGGATTTTGGCTTAAATCCTGTGTTTAAAGTTCGAAAAACACTTATTTGTTGATGTTCCATTGTATTTTGCGTAGACCCTGGTTGATCTTGTGTAGACTCCTGGTTTTGCAGGGCATGTAAATCACGTATCAGATTGACGTCTGATGCTTGCAGATTCCTGGCACTGCTTGACGAATTCTCTCCTGTTGTTTCTATTGTTGGTTGAGTTTTCCTTAAAAGATTAAACTTTCTTAATTTCAGCTTACGGATAAATTTGTATATATCAGCTCTTGTTTGTGGGTAATCAAAATTGCTCTCCAGGCAAAATGATAATCTGAGCGAAAGCAATTGTTTTTCAGCATTGTCCAAAGTTATCTGTGACAGATTGATTATTGTATTTGTTTGTTCTATGTAATCCGTCACTTGCGCCTCCAATTCTTGTTGGCTGCTTTCCTGTTTGTATGCAGTCTTTTGTTGGCGTTGTTTTCGCCGTCTTTTCCGGCGCTTTGCATTCCTCCTCTTATATATATATATAAATATCCATCGTTTAGCTGCCGCTCAATCCCAATCTCATGAACAAGGAGCACAGCGCTCCGAAACGCGTAGAGTTCTCCCTGCTGTATTAAAACACACTTGAAATGCAATTTGGGCCGCGGTGTGTTTGTTCGAAAGAACTTGGTGCACGTTTTGATGGATATATATATATATATATATATATATATATATATATATATATATATATGTATATAGTCACTGAAAAAAACAAAGGTTACAGAGACGTTATAGTTAGACTTAGGTTTCACTAATACAAAACCAGAGAAATTCCGCAGTTGTAGTTAGCTGAGCTAACTATAACTCGCACCCCCACAATGCACTGCTTATGACCTCACATATTACCTCACTCATGACATGGTCAGTGACATCAACTTTGGTCCTAACTATATCTACATACTGGCGACCGCCAGTAGGTTATATATTTATATAGGTAAAATGAGCATTATATCTATCGGAAAAGACCTGAACACTATTGGATGATGGCAACCAAAGGGTTATGTTTTGTTTATGATTTTATGGCTTCATCTTGTTGAAATGAATACTGTTACAAAGGAGTTAAGATGCCCACAAGGGCTCAAGAGCAATATTATGAACTGCTTATGCATAATACCAGCCCACTGGGGCAAAATTGTATGGAGTATGAAATGCCATTTCAAAACATTAGCCCACGGGGGCAAAAGTGTATGTAATTCCTCTACACAATCATGTTTGGCCCATGCGGAACACCCGCCCACTGGGGCAAAATTGTCTGTATGATAGATTGCCGTTGATAAACACTAGCCTACGGGGGCAAAAGTAGTTTTATAATATTTTTATATTATTTCCATCTAATTACCGCACAACACTAATGTGTTAAGAAAAAGAAATGGCATTTAGTAGGTACGTAGCATTTCTTAATAAAGCTTTTTGCAATTCAAAAACACGCTTTATTGTTCACAGGTTGTAAAGAGCAAAGTCAAAACTTGCTCAGTCCTAGGATGGCTAACTGAATCTTTTTCGAATACTATTTATTTTTGCCACACTTGCAAGGAACCTTAAATACACTGGGGCCGATTCCGATTCGGGCCGGAAAATGTACCGACCGACTCGGTACGGGAATATAGTCCGACCGACACGTACCGGCGCCGTCCGACCCGGGTAGAACGATGAAATGCATGTGTATCACGACCGACTCATACGGAACTCAAGCCGAACGACCGACCCGGACGGAAACAAACTATACAGGCCGGGAAACCACGCGAATAGAACCGACTGACATGCACCAGGAATGAACCCGAACGAAACGTACCCGCGAACTCCGACCCGCGCAGTACGATGCAATGGGTGCAAAATCAGACCAATTCGCACGGAGCCCAAGCCGTACGACCGACTCGCATACAAAAGCCAGCCGAACAAACACAATACTCCGCAACCAACGCGTACGCCGCATATGAAACCTAGCTGAAACACAGCGGGAACGACTCGGAGAGGCGCGCACGAGACAACTGCAACATCCTACTCGGTCAGAAGAACGTCTCCTACATGCACAATAATTACAAATGAAAAAATACAAAAAAGAGGGGCAAACAAGCAATGACAAAGCCAATAAATACAGGGGGAAATGGAACAAGGACACACCCCCAACTCCACCTACATAAAGGCCACAAATCCCTACCATGATCCTTTGCAAATTCCACTGACCTGCTAGCACAGAACACCATCAGACAGCAAACACAGACACACACACAGCTCATCCAACACAAAAGCCACACACCATTAGCACCTCAACAAATAGCACCCTCACACACACCCAGCAAAACCTACACTCACACACCCTCACTTGCACACACACACACATCAATCACCACCACCACCCATCACCATGCCCCCAAAGAAGAATCCAAAGTTCCTAGATAGTGAATTGGAAGTCATGGTAGACGAGATCCTGAGGGTAGAGCCACAGTTGTTTGGCACATTGGTCCAACAGACCCCCATGGCACAGAAAACCAAGATGTGGGCGAGGATCGTCGACAGGGTCAACGCACAATCACCATGTTTGCGCACAAAGGAAGACATCCAGAACAGGTGGTATGATGTGCGCAGGAGGGTCAGGGACCTACTGAAGAAGCCAGCACACCGGCAGTGGCCCTCCTGCCAAACCACTATACCTCTGGCCCTGGGAGGAGAAGGTGCGGGCCATCCTACCACCAGTGAGCGTATATGGACTAACAAACATCTCAGAGCATGGTGAGTACACAACAAATATACACAATATTGTGTGACAATACACACACATCACTGTCAAGGGGATAGTCAAACCATGCACCCCTAGCAAATCCACAGCAACTAAAAGATAATCATCCCAAGATGTGTATGTTAGTCAGATAAACACAATACATGCCATGTCATGGTGATATGTAACTGTGTCATGACATGTACAAACCCAACAACAAATAGAGCTAGGCAGTGGCACAAATCTAACCAACAAACACTGTCAGATAATTTGCCACCACTAGAACACCACCTCACAGGGAAGCTCACTGAAAGGAAGGAATCCTGTGTATGCTGGTGAAGTCAGTGTAGCCAAGAGCATGATGGGAGTCGTAGTAACAGATAATGGGCAGCCTCACATTTGGCCCATCAACACCACTCTGAACCATGCTCACAACACAGGGAGTGGAAAAGGACTGACAAGATGGCTGACACTGGGTACTGCTGTGGGGAGCACAAGGCCCTGCTGGGAACTGTGCACCAACAAACAACAGGACCACACTGTCAGCCATCTTGCCATTGCTGTCACACTCACACACAGTGAAGTCCACTCAAAAGGAAGGAAGTACGGGCATGCTGGGAAGGGGGGTGTAGGCAATAGCATGATGGGAGTTGTAGTCACAGATATTGCTCACCCTCACAATTGGCCCATCAACACCACTCTGAACCATGCTCACAGCACAGGGAGTGGATAAGGACTGACAAGATGGCTGACACTGGGTACTGCTGTGGGGAGCACAAGGCTCTGCTGGGAACTGTGCAACAACAAACAGCAGAACACCACTGCCTGACATCCTGAAAGCCAACTTGCACTCCCTGCAATGCAAGCACGTTGCATGGTGGGATATCTGGCTGGGTGGGAAGGAGGACTGACAGCACTGACCATAGTTACAAGCAGCTCTCCTCACACCCCCTCAACACAAACTCCACATAACCCACCTGGGAGAATGCAATGCCTCACACTCCAAATGAAGATCCCACAAAGAACCACCACCCTGGGTAATGCTGTGTGAAGCACAGGGACACTCTTGGGACTTGTAGCCAAACAAACGCCAGGACAACACTGTCAGCCTTCCTGTCAGCACAGGCACACTACCCCACAGGGAAGCAGAGTCAAAAGGAAGGAAGTATGGGCATGCTGGGAAGGGGGATGTAGGCAATAGCATGATGGGAGTTGTAGTCACAGATATTGCTCACCCTCACAATTGGCCCATCAACACCACTCTGAACCCTTGCTCACATCGCAGGGAGTGGAAAACGACTGACAAGATGGCTGACACTGGGTACTGCTGTGGGGAGCACAAGGCCCTGCTGGGAACTGTGCAACAACGAACAGCAGGACACCACTGAATGACATCCTGAGAGTCAACCTGAACCCACTGCGAGGGTGGCATGCTTCATGGTGGGATAACTGGGCTAGGTGGAGAAGGATGGCCGGATGTCCACCAAATACAACCAATGCTGGCCATGCACACACCTCAACATTCACATTGAAATGCCCCAGGTATGCAGGACAATGTGCTACACCAATATCAACCTCTTACTGTGACAACTTAGGACAATGCAATGTACAGGCCCGCATCCAGAGGTACAGTCACAACTGTCAGGTGTGTGAACCATTGATGCCTGTAGAAACATAACATACAATGTGTGTCTCTTCCAAATACAGGTGATGATGGGGACACAGCAGCAGGCGAGGAGGAGTCCCTGTCCCAGGCTCCGGGGGACACTGAGCTCACTGGTGTGGAACAGCCTCTGCCCTCCTCGGATGGCGAAGACCTACCTGGCCCCTCCGGTGTGAGTCATCATGCAGCACCAGCAGGACCAACATCTGCACCCCCTGCACCCACCCCTCCAACAACTGCCAACACACAGACCACCCCCGCTGACACGGACAGACCAAGGACCACCGATGACAACAGCACAGGGCCCCAGGCCCACCGTGGAGCAACGGACAACAACACCACTAACAACCCCCAAGGGGGCCTTGGGTCACCTGTGCGTGCCACCACAGGTCCTGCACCTGTCGCCAGGGGTGGTGGGAGGGGTGGTAGACATAGGTCACTGTTTGCAGAGGGGTCTGGACTGCATGATGACCCACAACTGGCACGCATTGCTGATGCGTACCAGAATAGCACCGGAGAGGTCAGACAGGTAGTGGGGATCCTCAAGGACATACAACAGCAGCAGGCTGCCCATCATGCCCGCTTGGACTCCCACATGTCGCGTGTGGAGACACACATGTCTCGCATGGAGTCCAAGTGGGACACATTGCAAGAACTCACAGCGGTGCATAGGGACATATTGACATGCCTCCGCCAGATTAGCACCAACATGGCCACACCTCCCTGTGTGCCCACAACATCTGGTGCTGCAACAACTGACACTGCCACAGGGAGGGAGGAGGACTCTGGCGGAGACTCCCCTGCACCGCAGCAGCCTGCACGTGAGGGTCCCCCCCAAAGAAGAGGGGTCGTCCGAGGAAGGAAAACTGAGAGGTTGATGGCCACGTACATCCCCTAGGAAGCCAACACCTGTTCCGGAATTTCTCCTTTGTGTGCAAACTGTTCACCCTGTCGAATGCAACACAACTCTCCCACATGACATGGGGAGTTCAAGTTGGACCAATGTATCATATGAGAGTGGACTTCACTCAGGACATTTCTGCTACCAAGACTTGCAACACATCTGGGAACTTTGGATCACAATCCCAATGTACAGCACCCACCATCCTGTGCACTATACACACACACATTTTTGAAAATAAAATCACTAGTATACCATACTTGCCTCTGTTGTTATTCCAATGTGGATACTGTTATGGGGATGATGATCTGCTAAATTACACTGTGTATGCTAACTGCTACAGCAAGTACAACACCGTCATGTGAGTCATGGTGACGTGACACATATGAGGGAGACACACCACTAGGGCTACACAACACAGAGATACCAGGGCCATCGGACTCATCGCCTACAGTGATGTTGCCAGGAAATACTGTGGAATGCACAGACACCACACCTATTCAGAGTCTGTGTCAACTAGCCCACAGGTGCAGTAAGCAAATGTCAGTCAGATGTGTGACCACAGACAACGCACATCCCAAAGTGAAGCACAGGTTTATTACACATTTGCAACATGTTGTTTCCACTACAAATGCAAGGTATTCCCACGTGGCAGTGGCCACACAGTCAACAAGTGCAGAAGATATGAAGTCCAGGGGTGTGTGGCACATCACCTGTAGGGAAACGACTGCTGCCACCCTGAAAGCTGAATCATGGTGTCGGGGGATCCAAGTTGACCAAAGTACTCAGTAAGCACCCTGTGAAGGACAGACATGACACACAGTTAAACCCACTGAAGAACAGGACAGAACTGCAATACTCATGCCCAATACATGTCACAAGACAACTACACAAAACCAAGTTAGCATCTCAACACTGTTGGGGAGTACAGACTACCTGTAAGGACACATTGCTGCACGCATCCAGTCAAGTAGCACATGGCCACACTCAAACAGCACCAGAGCACCATCCACACATATCATGCAAACTCACATCATTCACATTACATCTCCCTGGATACTCACATTCAGCTGAAGAAGTTGGTGATGAGCTGTGTGCGGACACCACCATCATCATCATCATCATCACTGGCATCGTGGTCCAGGCCAGGATCCTCCACAGGTGGCGGACGTTGGTCATCGTCATCCAGGATGAGAGGCAACTCCTTCCGCACTGCCAGGTTGTGTAGCATGCAGCAGACGATGACAATCTTGCACACCTTTGCTGGGGCATATGGGAGGGCCCCTCCTGTCTTGTCCAGGCAGCGGAAGCGGCTCTTCAGGAGACCAAATGTCCGCTCGATCACTCTCCTGGTCCGACCATGTGCCTCATTGTAGCGCATCTGGGCTGGTGTCACAGGGTTCCTGAGGGGTGTCAGCAACCACGGCATGTTGGGGTATCCGGAGTCACCTACGGACAGACAATTGCACATTAGCTGAGTTGGAAAAGTGGGCGGAATACAACAGAGCAGAACACACACAATGATACAAAGTCAGTACACACCGACAAGCCAGGCATGCTGGTTCTGCATCTGTGCCATCATCCTCGGGATGCGACTACTCCTCATCACGTAGGCATCGTGTGCTGAACCAGGGAAACGGGCACACACATGTGTGATGCTCATATCTGCAAGACATACCACCAGAGCATTGATCGAATGGTAATGTTTCCGGTTCCGGTATGCCTGCTCATGTGCCTGTGGTGGTACCAAAGCCACATGTGTCCCATCAATGGAGCCAATGACATGTGGCATCCTCCCCAGGGCATAGAAGTCACTCTTGACGTCAGTGAGTTGTTGACGTGTAGGGAAATAGATGTACTGGTTCAGGCATCTCAACATTGCCTCCAAAACATCGCGTAGCACACGGCTGAACATAGTCTATGACATCCCACCGGCAGTCGCCACAGTGTGTTGAAAGGTACCGGTGGCAAAAAAATGTAGGGCTGCCATCACCTTCACCTTGGGGGTCAGCGCTGTAGGGTACGGCCGGCCAGGTTGCAAATGTGGTGCCAAGCGCACTGCCAAATCCTCAATCAGCTGCCTGGTGAAGCGGTACCGTCGGATGCTGTCACGTTCCACCATTGTTGCCAGGTCAGGGAATGGTCTATGGACAGCTGGAGCCCTGCAGTGCATAGGTTGAAGAAAGAAAGATTGTCAGTCACCCCACATATGTGCCATTCACCATACTCAATTTCACATGATACATCATTACGAGACATAAGTACTTTATGTGTGTGCCGTTCTGTTCGGACATAACTGGCACCTACATGGCCATCATCTAACTTCTCAGTACAACATGTGTGGACAACAGGTTCCAGGTTGTGCTATGGGAAACCATTAGGCTGTGTCACAGTACCCATTTACTGCTGTCACGTTCCACACACACACCACAGTGACATGTCTGGACAGATGCGCCACAGGCATCACAGCTCATTGACAGGTAGATTCCCAGTGACCCTGTCTTGCCACATGGACACTGGCAGGACATGGCGTATCATGTACACGTCAGAAAATGAAACATGACTCCCACAGGTAGTGGCCCCTGTCGCCTCCGCAGGACAGACATGGACGCCAGTGATGCACAACATCAAAGTCCATGCACAAACAACGTTGATGTGGAGACTGTCTCCCATCGTGCACATGGAATCAGAGACATCGGAAACACAACATGCACACAGACTGTGGAGGGCCATCACTATTGTGGCAATGGGTCACCCTGTGACGTACATGCCATCCCCCATGGGACCCTGGGGGTATGTGACATGTCATACACATACACAACCTGGA
This sequence comes from Calotriton arnoldi, assembly GCA_963921515.1. Lineage (NCBI taxonomy): Eukaryota > Metazoa > Chordata > Amphibia > Caudata > Salamandridae > Calotriton > Calotriton arnoldi. The sequence goes on from CAWUFW010020011.1 coordinate 27,416, forward strand.
AATGTGACCATGCCACATGCTCCAAAATGAACTGTTGCACATCACAGTGGTCATGTGCACAACACACAAAGGACCCTGTCCCCATGAACACATGCACAGCCTGGGTGTGGCTGCCCACAAGTGCCACCACAGAAACCACATGTTTACCCCCATACACAGAAAAGGTAATGCAGCCTTACATGCCTTAGGAAACAGTGTGGACTGGGTGTGGTGTTGTAGGTGTGCCCCTGAGTCTCTGGCAGGTATATGTGGCTGGCATACGTTCACCAGTGACAAGCATGGTGACATATGCGAGTGACCTGTACAGGGACGTGTTGTACAGCAATGGACCGATCGGTGTGCCCGGCAGGCCCATTGCATCTGTTGTGGGCGGGTACGCGTTGTACAGCAATGGACCGATCAGTGTGCCCGGCCGGCCCATTGCATCTGTTGTGGGCGGGTACGCGTTGTACAGCAATGGACCAATCGGTGTGCCCGGCCGGCCCATTGCATCTGTTGTGGGCGGGTACGCGTTGTACAGCAATGGACCGATCGGTGTGCCCGGCCAGCCCATTGCATCTGTTGTGAGCGGGTACGCGTTGTACAGCAATGGACTGATCGGTGTGCCCGGCCAGCCCATTGCATCTGTTGTGGGCGGGTACGCTTTGTACAGCAATGGACCGATCGGTGTGCCCGGCCGGCCCATTGCATCTGTTGTGGGCGGGTACGCGTTGTACAGCAATGGACCGATCGGTGTGCCCGGCCGGCCCATTGCATCTGTTGTGAGCGGGTACGCGTTGTACAGCATTGGACCGATCGGTGTGCCTGGCCGGCCCATTGCATCTGTTGTGGGCGGGTACGCGTTGTACAGCAATGGACCGATCGGTGTGCCCGGCCGGCCCATTGCATCTGTTGTGGGCGGGTATGCGTTGTACAGCAATGGACCGATCAGTGTGCCCGGCCGGCCCATTGCATCTGTTGGGAGCGGGTACGCGTTGTACAACAATGGACCGATCGGTGTTCCCGGCCGGCCCATTGCATCTGTTGGGAGCGGGTACGCGTTGTATCCCGACATACGCGTTGTACAGCAATGGACCGAACGGTGCGCACGCATTGGCTGGGGCCTGGCATGGCAACGGACGCGTTTTCGAAGCTTCAACGATTCTGATGCAGTGAATTCAGTTGGCCAGCCACAACAATGTTGCAAAATCATGGGTGTCATGAAGTTGAAGTTTTGAAGGATGCTGTGGGCGTGTATTAGTGCTGCTATTCCATGGATTGGTCAGATTCAGAAGATGCAAACGACTTGGACCTATCACTTTGGACACATGGGACAGTATCTGCCTCTGCAGCACACATATAATGCTGGCTGTTCCCCTGAGAGCTCACTTGCCTGCACTACATGCTCCAGGACGACATCTGCCACCAACACTGCTGCTGTCTCTGCATCCTCTGGCTACTGCAATGGCATGTACTGTGGAGAGAGCCCCAGCCTTCAGCCTTGAGGAGAACCAGGCCCTGCTGGACAGCCTCCTTCCACAGTACAGCAAGCTGTATGGGAAACCAGGGGAGCAGGTGAGTGTGCTGTCCACTGCCTTACTAATTTTGCATGTTGTCTGACTAGCAGGACTTACAGTGTGCACACCACTGGCTAGCATGCTCACTGAGTAGTTCTCACCCCCAAAGTGTGTAGTTACATGCACTGAACAGGTACAGTGCAGTAACAGTGCATTCCAACAAGGTTTACTTCCCATGCAATGATACCATGTAGTAACTGCTGGCAAACTGTTCATAGCCATCGTTGCACTGCCTGTGTACATCATATGCCCCAGTGATTGAGACATGTATATCCAACTGTGTGATGCACGTATATGTTGCATGTGTAGTAATGGCATTTTCACTTTGTCATCCTCACAGGTTGATGCCCACCAGAAGCAGGAAATCTGGCTGACCATCGCCCGGGCAGTAAGATCCGTGGGGGACTACAAGCGCCGGATCCGCAACTGCCAGAAGAGGTGGCAGGACCTTCGAGGCTGGACCCGGAGGATCGCAAGGGTCCAGCTGAAGCTGTCGCCTCCTCGCAGGAGGGGCGGACACCGGACCCTGACCCCCACATGCTCAGAATCCTGGCGGTGGTCTTCCCTGACCTGGATGGGCAGCTGAAGGCCAGACAGCAGCAAGGAGGGGGTGAGTCCATGACTGCACTGTGCACTTTGTCTGACATGCTATGTGCCCTCCTCTGGCCTGGTTAAACTTCCACAGTACATCAGTCTTGTGGTCCAGGACCCATGTCCCTCAATTGTGACATGCCCACTCCTCATCTGATACGCATATGTGTGGCCCTTACAGTCAGGAAATTGTGTCACTTGGGGACTGTGTCATTGCATTTTGCTTTGCTCAAGGTGGGGGACAGCATTTGTTCCCGTGACTATGTTGTGGGATTCATGGGTGGGTCAATTGCTTACACAATGCCCAAGTTCTGGCATGTAATCTGGGTGTAACTTTGATATGTGGTACACTTGCTGATCTGATTCACCACATGTCCCTGGGGTATTTGGCACACCCCCATGCTGCGGGTGGGAAGAATGTTTGGGCCTCAGGAGTATGTATATCAAGTGTGTCACACATGCTTAGACACCTGCCTACTGTCTAGGACTCATCCCTCTTACAGGTGGAGCTGGACAGTCATGCCTACTCCAGGGCATACAATACACTCTGTACTCCCACTCCCGTGTATCATCTGACATGTTGTGATCAGTGACATGTTCCCTCAGGTGTCTGCCTCTGTGTCATTGTGCTGTGGCTTCGTTGTCAGGACTACTGGTATGTTTATCGGTTAGGGCTCAGCATGCCATCTGAGATGTGACCATGAGAGACGATACTTCTGTGACTTATAGGTGTTTGATCACTTGACTGTGCACACAGGTGTATGCGACTGTGACTTTCAGGCAGCTGTTATTCATTCACAGCACACTGTGAGGTGCTCAGGTTCTGAGAGTTGTGTTTCATGTCCCCCATATGTCCAATTGGCATGACGTGGACAAATACTAGTTCAGATGATGTGGTGTGTGGGGGATGGACATGTGCACTTGTCAGTTACATAACTTGCATTCCCCATGTCCTAGGATTGTGACACAGTGCAGACTGTTGTTGGCTGGCTGCCATGGCCATGTGACTGGAGACAGTGATGTATGACTTTGCACGCATGCCTGTGTCATGGCATTAAACTCCGAGGAGTCCTCAGCACCATCCACCTCAGCTGAGGACCACAGCAGCTCGGAGGATGACTCCCTTGTGGAGGCGGGTGTCAGCAGCCACCACACCCCAGCTAGTCTGTCTGGCCCCGGCACCACCACCACCAGCACCACCCTCCCATTCGCTCCAATTCCAGAGGTCCGTGGAGGCTCCCGTGTTTGGGAGCGTGTCTCCTTCGTGCCAGGTACCACACCCCCTGCCCCTGTGTCCCCTGCTGCCCTGAGTGAGGAGTCTGTGTACCTACTTCGGCAGCTCCATGTAGGGCAGACAGCAATGCTGAGTGTCCTCCATGCACACACCACTCTGTTGACACAGCTGGTGTCGTTCATGGAGGGCATCTTGACGGGTATGTCTGCCCTACAGAGGAGCAATAAGTCCATGGACTCCTCCCTGACGGCAGCAGTGTCCCTCCTCCAACAGTCCCTCCCCTCCTACCTCTGCCCCATCCACACTTCCTGGCACCCTACCTGTCCAAAGCACATGCACACCTGCACAATCACCCAAACACACAGACACGAGCAGCACAGACACACCCAAAAGAAAGGAAAGACGTGCACACAAGCATCCTCAGGGGACAGATACCACACACACACAGGGGATGGGGAACAGACACACACACAGGCATCCACAGTCACTCCGCAGTCCTCCAAATCCTCTCCCTCCAAGACCCCTTCCCTTGCCTCACCTGCAACCCCACCTACACAGCAGCTCTTCTTCTGTGACCTCGGCCTCTTCCCCTCCGATCCTGCAGATCCGGCATACCGGGGAAGAGGAAGTCCACCCACACAGAGGGAGTGACCCTCGCCCCCGGACACCCTCCCCCAGGCGCAGGCAGACTGAGGACCCCATTCGGAAGTCCCCCGGACCAGGAAGGGCAAGACACCACCACCACGCAGCTCCACCACCCAGTCTCTCTCCTCCATCCCCCAGGCCACCACTCCACAGGTTCCACCGCCACACCCTGCCCCAGGTTCCCCCACACACTGATACCGCATACCCAAACTGCTTAGGCCCTCCCCCCCTGCCACTTGCTCTTCCACCCCCAACCCATATGCTCTGCCTGTTTGTGCCACTGGTGTGGAGACCAGGTCCCCCCCCTCTGTCCTGCCCACCTCATCTGCCCCCCCTTCCACTCCCTTGGAGGCATGCACTGCAGTGGAGTCCACAACCACCCCGTCTGACTCGGGCACTGCAGTGGGGACCCAGTCCACTCCATCAGACCAGCCCACTGCAGTGGTTGCAGCACCAACACCATCTGACTTGTGCCCTACAGTGGTGCCGGCCCCCCCTGAGTCAGACACCTCCACTGCAGTTGCCGGTGACACTCCTGCACCCACCATCACTTCACTGCCTCACTCTGGCATCCCCTGATCCTGTCCCTGCGGTGCCTGGCCTGCCCCTTGTATGCCCCTCCAAGGGGGATGTCCCCTGTCCGTACCAGTGCAGGCAAGCAATGGGTGACAAGTTGTCATATATCACCCTGTTGGGACTGTGTATTTGGACTGGCCATTGGCCTTAGTTTAATTTGGACTTCTGATTTTTGATTGACATTTGCTGAATAAAGCCTCTTTTTGTTTACTTGTGGTTTTTCTTTTGATGTACATGATGTAGATGAGTATCATCATGCATTTGCAGTTGTAATAGTGTTCAGATCAGGAAAATGAAGTGTTGCTGTGATGGACTCCATGTGGTCCATGGGATATATGTCCTGTTGTAGTCTGGATCTATAGCATCCTCTGCTGCAGTCTGAGGGTGTGATGTTCAGCATATGACACAGGGATGTACGTTTTGCATTTGTAAATTAACATCTTTGTCTTACAGTGATGCACATCTGGTGGGCTTACCACTGTTCAATGTTTCTATTTCCCTGACTGTGTGCCCATCTCCACTGGACATGCAGTTTAGCACACCAATGTTGAAGGACTCATCAGTGTATACAGTGCACCTTGCTTGACACGTGTTTTGGGTGTATGCAGATGACTGACGTGACACTCCCGTACCCAGGCTGATGTGAGCAGAGCCTTCAGTGTGTTGTAGTTGTTGACTCACTGACCGAGTGTTCTGCTGACATGTTTAAGTCGTGCACAGACAAGGTTTGGCACAGCGGACCTTCCACAGGAGTGGAGTGCCCTCATGGCAGTGTGTAATCCCGTGACATTGCCTGGGCCCGTGTTGTGTGTTGTGTAAGCATGTCTGTGCGTGTTCCCTTCCCTTTTCCTACACAGGCTGTGTCCCTACGGATGTTCCTGTTTCTGATGCTTGCTGAGTTGTTCTGTGTTCATCCAGCATCTTGGACCTGGTTTCTCCGGGATGTGGGTGCATGGCAAACTAATGTCCATCAGGTTGTCATCCCAGGTTGTCTTTGTTGTCAGGGCTGGGGATGTGGGCAAACGCAGATGGGACACATTCAGGATTCCCATTGGCACTTGTTGGTTACACAAGTCATGTAATTTACAGTTTGTGGTAGCTTTCAGTGATTGTGACACGTTGTGTGTGTGACTGCTACCACTCCTCAGGGTCAGAGCTGCAATGTTGGAAGTTGTGTACGTGTGTTCTTTGTGTGTCACCTTGGCTTCTTCATTGGTGTGTGACTATGGCCGGGATCCCATTGATTGTGGTGGATTTCACCTCATGCCCATGTACCGCGTAGTGTGCAGTGTGTCAGACATTCACGAGTCTTGTTGACTGGCCATGTGTGATGGGTTTCTGCACCTTAGTTCCCACCACCACCCCTGGGATTGTCATGGGTGCATGTGCAATGTCACCAGTCCATGTGAGCTTCACTGCTGCACATTGGTGGAGATCAAGGTGTGTGGTGTTGAGTGTGTGCAAATGTGAGTTGTTGCACGGCTAGACCCCTACCTCCATATTGGCCTTGGCTGGCAGGCCATGCTGATTGATTTGTGCTTGTGTAGGTGTGATGGTAGTTTGTTGCTCAGGACACATGGCTGTGGTTCACAGTGTGAATGACATCTACCTTTGTCATCACAGTGGGATTATCATGCAGGCTAGTGTCACCACAATGTGGGGTCCCTGGGGGTAGTGCTGTGGTGGGTCTGTCTCTTGCTGTGTTAGTTGCTGTTCCTACAAGCTTGTGTGAAATGTGTAATTTGGGCTCCCTCTCATCTAACAATGCCTGTTTGCCCACATAGGGGAATCCGATCCATTAGTTACTTTTGTATGGCACTGTATACACATCTGTGTAATTGGAATTCAGGCCTCCTCATGTGTTGTGTGGTTGCCTGGGGACACTGGCACACACCCCCATCACCTGTTGTGTTTGATATGCAGTGTGAGTCTGCCTGTTTGTGTTTGTGCATTTGCACCACTGCATTGGCATATCTTGAGTGTGCCATTGGCTGTATGTTGTTTGGTGGCTTTCCCCTGCTGTCCCTGGGACTCCTAGGTCATCAGTCAGCACAATAATCATGGTTTGTATGTCCCATTGCTGCCATGGTATGGTATTTGTTCACCTGACATCTACAGTCTCCACAGGATATCTACATTTGTGTGTCCATTGGTGCAGATATGTGGGTCTGCATTATGATGGTCACTTCTGTCATTATGTTATTTGTGAATGTTGACAATGTGAGCCCCCATGGGCGATGTTTGTATGCACATGGCCAAAACGATGTTTTATTGCCACTGCACTGTTTGCCTCACCCAATCTATGTTGCTATGGGACACAAGCACTACTATGCCACTGATGTGTTTGTTGTTGTGTGACCAGGAATCATCCATGCAGTTTGGCTTTGGCAGCTTTTACCATGACTACACTTACCTTTTGATCACTGTGGTGATGGGGCTTTGGGCCCCATTGCCACACTGTTCAAAATGTGCATCAGCTATGGACCCCACACCTACCTTTTGGTCACTGTGGTGATGGGGCTTTGGGCCCCATTGCCACACTGTTCAAAATGTGCATCAGCTATGGACCCCACACTTACCTTTTGGTCGCTGTGGTGATGGGGTGTTCGACCCCATTGCCACAGTGGCCATGGTCGGGTTGCATTGTGGAGGCCACACACATTTATGTGTGACACATGTGCTAGGGGGTCACATTGTATGTTCAATGTCATGTTCAGTGTTGTAGGCATTTGACACAGACTACACACGCTTGTCATGGTGTTGGGGGGATGTAATTTTCAGACATTCCTTATGTGGGAGTATGCTGGTTGTGTCATGCATTACCCGTCCTATGAGTAGGGGTGGAGGTAGTGGTAGGCATCCATCCCCCTAAGGGTGGGGATGGTAGTAGTGACAGGCATCCAGGCCCCCATGAGTAGGGGTGGTGGTAGTGGCAGGCATCCAGCCCCCCTGAGTAGGGGTGGTGGTAGTGGCAGGCATCCAGCCCCCTGAGTAGGGGTGGTGGTAGTGGCAGGCATCCAGACCCCCTGAGTAGGGGTGGTGGTAGTGGTAGGCATCCAGGCCCCCTGAGTAGGGGTGGTGGTAGTGGCAGGCATCCAGCCCCCCTGAGTAGGGGTGGTGGTAGTGGTAGGCATCCAGGCCCCCTGAGTAGGGGTGGTGGTAGTGGTAGGCATCCATTCCCCTAAGGGTGGGGATGGTAGTAGTGACAGGCATCCAGGCCCCCATGAGTAGGGGTGGTGGTAGTGGCAGGCATCCAGCCCCCCTGAGTAGGGGTGGTGGTAGTGGCAGGCATCCAGCCCCCCTGAGTAGGGGTGGTGGTAGTGGTAGGCATCCAGGCCCCCTGAGTAGGGGTGGTGGTAGTGGTAGGCATCCATCCCCCTATGGGTGGGGATGGTAGTAGTGACAGGCATCCAGGCCCCCATGAGTAGGGGTGGTGGTAGTGGTAGGCATCCATCCCCCTAAGGGTGGGGATGGTAGTAGTGACAGGCATCCAGGCCCCCATGAGTAGGGGTGGTGGTAGTGGTAGGCATCCAGGCCCCCCTGAGTAGGGGTGGTGGTAGTGGTAGGCCTCAATCGTTCTAAGGGTGGGGATGGTAGTAGTGACAGGCATCCAGGCCCCCATGAGTAGGGGTGGTGGTAGTGGTAGGCATCCATCCCCCTAAGGGTGGGGATGGTAGTAGTGACAGGCATCCAGGCCCCCATGAGTAGGGGTGGTGGTAGTGGCAGGAATCCAGCCCCCTAAGGGTGGGGATGGTAGTAGTGACAGGCATCCAGGCCCCCATATGTAGGGGTGGTGGTAGTGGCAGGCATCCAGCCCCCCCTGAGTAGGGGTGGTGGTAGTGGTAGGCATCCATCCCCCTAAGGGTGGGGATGGTAGTAGTGACAAGCATCCAGGCCCCCATGAGTAGGGGTGGTGGTAGTGGCAGGCATCCAGCCCCCCCTGAGTAGGGGTGGTGGTAGTGGTAGGCATCCATCCCCCTAAGGGTGGGGATAGTAGTAGTGACAGGCATCCAGGCCCCCATGAGTAGGGGTGGTGGTAGTGGCAGGCATCCAGCCCCCCCTGAGTAGGGGTGGTGGTAGTGGTAGGCATCCATCCCCCTATGAGTGGGGATGGTAGTAGTGACAGGCATCCAGGCCCCCTGAGTAGGGGTGGTGGTAGTGGTAGGCATCCATCCCCCTAAGGGTGGGGATGGTAGTAGTGACAGGCATCCAGGCCCCCATGAGTAGGGGTGGTGGTAGTGGTAGGCATCCATCCCCCTAAGGGTGGGGATGGTGGTAGTGACAGGCATCCAGGCCCCCATGAGTAGGGGTGGTGGTAGTGACAGGCATCCAGGCCCCCCTGAGTAGGGGTGGTGATAGTGGTAGGCATCCATCCCCCTAAGGGTGGGGATGGTAGTAGTGACAGGCATTCAGCCCCCCCTGAGTAGGAGTGGTGGTAGTGGCAGGCATCCAGCCCCCCCTGAGTAGGGGTGGTGGTAGTGGTAGGCATCCAGGCCCCCCTGAGTAGGGGTGGTGGTAGTGGCAGGCATCCAGCCCCCCCTGAGTAGGGGTGGTGGTAGTGGCAGGCATCCAGCCCCCCTGAGTAGGGGTGGTGGTAGTGACAGGCATCCAGGCCCCCATGAGTAGGGGTGGTGGTAGTGGTAGGCATCCATCCCCCTAAGGGTGGGGATGGTAGTAGTGACAGGCATCCAGGCCCCCATGAGTAGGGGTGGTGGTAGTGGTAGACATCCATCCCCCTAAGGGTGGGGATGGTAGTAGTGACAGGCATCCAGGCCGCCATGAGTAGGGGTGGTGGTAGTGGAAGGCATCCAGGCCCCCTGAGTAGGGGTGGTGGTAGTGGTAGGCATCCATCCCCTAAGGGTGGGGATGGTAGTAGTGACAGGCATCCAGGCCCCCATGAGTAGGGGTGGTGGTAGTGGTAGGCATCCATCCCCCTAAGGGTGGGGATGGTAGTAGTGACAGGCATCCAGGCCCCCATGAGTAGGGGTGGTGGTAGTGGCAGGCATCCAGCCCCCTAAGGGTGGGGATGGTAGTAGTGACAGGCATCCAGGCCCCCATGAGTAGGGGTGGTGGTAGTGGCAGGCATCCAGCACCCCTGAGTAGGGATGGTGGTAGTGGTAGGCATCCATCCCGCTAAGGGTGGGGATGGTAGTAGTGACAGGCATCCAGGCCCCCATGAGTAGGGGTGGTGGTAGTGGTAGGCATCCAGCCCCCCCTGAGTAGGGGTGGTGGTAGTGGTAGGCATCCATCCCCCTAAGGGTGCGGATGGTAGTAGTGACAGCCTTCCAGGCCCCCATGAGTAGGGGTGGTGGTAGTGGCAGGCATCCAGCCCCCCCTGAGTAGGGGTGGTGGTAGTGGTAGGCATCCATCCCCCTATGAGTGGGGATGGTAGTAGTGACAGGCATCCAGGCCCCCTGAGTAGGGGTGGTGGTAGTGGTAGGCATCCATCCCCCTAAGGGTGGGGATGGTAGTAGTGACAGGCATCCAGGCCCCCATGAGTAGGGGTGGTGGTAGTGGTAGGCATCCATCCCCCTAAGGGTGGGGATGGTAGTAGTGACAGGCATCCAGGCCCCCATGAGTAGGGGTGGTGGTAGTGACAGGCATCCAGGCCCCCTGAGTAGGGGTGGTGGTAGTGGTAGGCATCCATCCCCTAAGGGTGGGGATGGTAGTAGTGACAGGCATCCAGGCCCCCATGAGTAGGGGTGGTGGTAGTGGTAGGCATCCATCCCCCTAAGGGTGGGGATGGTAGTAGTGACAGGCATCCAGGCCCCCATGAGTAGGGGTGGTGGTAGTGGTAGGCATCCAGGCCCCCTGAGTAGGGGTGGTGGTAGTGGTAGGCATCCATCCCCCTAAGGGTGGGGATGGTAGTAGTGACAGGCATCCAGGCCCCCATGAGTAGGGGTGGTGGTAGTGGTAGGCATCCATCCCCCTAAGGGTGGGGATGGTAGTAGTGACAGGCATCCAGGCCCCCATGAGTAGGGGTGGTGGTAGTGGCAGACATCCAGCCCCCTAAGGGTGGGGATGGTAGTAGTGACAGGCATCCAGGCCCCCATGAGTAGGGGTGGTGGTAGTGGCAGGCATCCAGCCCCCCCTGAGTAGGGGTGGTGGTAGTGGTAGGCATCCAGCCCCCTAAGGGTGGGGATGGTATTAGTGACAGGCATCCAGGCCCCCATGAGTAGGGGTGGTGGTAGTGGCAGGCATCCAGCCCCCCTGAGTAGGGGTGGTGGTAGTGGTAGGCATCCATCCCCCTAAGGGTGGGGATGGTAGTAGTGACAGGCATCCATGCCCCCATGAGTAGGGGTGGTGGTAGTGGCAGGCATACAGCCCCCCCTGAGTAGGGGTGGTGGTAGTGGTAGGCATCCATCCCCCTAAGGGTGGGGATGGTAGTAGTGACAGGCATCCAGGCCCCCATGAGTAGGGGTGGTGGTAGTGGCAGGCATCCAGCCCCCCCTGAGTAGGGGTGGTGGTAGTGGTAGGCATCCATCCCCCTATGAGTGGGGATGGTAGTAGTGACAGGCATCCAGGCCCCCCTGAGTAGGGGTGGTGGTAGTGGTAGGCATCCATCCCCCTAAGGGTGGGGATGGTAGTAGTGACAGGCATCCAGGCCCCCTGAGTAGGGGTGGTGGTAGTGGTAGGCATCCATCCCCCTAAGGGTGGGGATGGTAGTAGTGACAGGCATCCAGGCCCCCATGAGTAGGGGTGGTGGTAGTGGTAGGCATCCATCCCCCTAAGGGTGGGGATGGTAGTAGTGACAGGCATCCAGGCCCCCATGAGTAGGGGTGGTGGTAGTGGCAGACATCCAGCCCCCTAAGGGTGGGGATGGTAGTAGTGACAGGCATCCAGGCCCCCATGAGTAGGGGTGGTGGTAGTGGCAGGCATCCAGCCCCCCTGAGTAGGGGTGGTGGTAGTGGTAGGCATCCAGCCCCTAAGGGTGGGGATGGTATTAGTGACAGGCATCCAGGCCCCCATGAGTAGGGGTGGTGGTAGTGGCAGGCACCCAGCCCCCCTGAGTAGGGGTGGTGGTAGTGGTAGGCATCCATCCCCCTAAGGGTGGGGATGGTAGTAGTTACAGGCATCCATGCCCCCATGAGTAGGGGTGGTGGTAGTGGCAGGCATACAGCCCCCCCTGAGTAGGGGTGGTGGTAGTGGTAGGCATCCATCCCCCTAAGGGTGGGGATGGTAGTAGTGACAGGCATCCAGGCCCCCATGAGTAGGGGTGGTGGTAGTGGCAGGCATCCAGCCCCCCCTGAGTAGGGGTGGTGGTAGTGGTAGGCATCCATCCCCCTATGAGTGGGGATGGTAGTAGTGACAGGCATCCAGGCCCCCATGAGTAGGGGTGGTGGTAGTGGTAGGCATCCATCCCCCTAAGTGTGGGGATGGTACTAGTGACAGGCATCCAGACCCCCTGAGTAGGGGTGGTAGTAGTGACAGGCATCCAGCCCCCCTGAGTAGGGGTGGTGGTAGTGGTAGGCATCCATCCCCCTAAGGGTGGGGATGGTAGTAGTGACAGGCATCCAGGCCCCCATGAGTAGGGGTGGTGGTAGTGGCAGGCATCCAGCCCCCTGAGTAGGGGTGGTGGTAGTGGTAGGCATCCATCCCCCTATGAGTGGGGATGGTAGTAGTGACAGGCATCCAGGCCCCCATGAGTAGGGGTGGTGGTAGTGGTAGGCATCCATCCCCCTAAGGGTGGGGATGGTAGTAGTGACAGGCATCCAGGCCCCCATGAGTAGGGGTGGTGGTAGTGACAGGCATCCAGGCCCCCATGAGTAGGGGTGGTGGTAGTGGTAGGCATCCATCCCCCTAAGGGTGGGGATGGTAGTAGTGACAGGCATCCAGGCCCCCATGAGTAGGGGTGGTGATAGTGGTAGGCATCCAGGCCTCCCTGAGTAGGGGTGGTGGTAGTGGTAGGCATCCATCCCCCTAAGGGTGGGGATGGTAGTAGTGACAGGCATCCAGGCCCCCATGAGTAGGGGTGGTGGTAGTGGTAGGCATCCATCCCCCTAAGGGTGGGGATGGTAGTAGTGACAGGCATCCAGGCCCCCATGAGTAGGGGTGGTGGTAGTGGCAGGCATCCAGCCCCCTAAGGGTGGGGATGGTAGTAGTGACAGGCATCCAGGCCCCCCTGAGTAGGGGTGGTGGTAGTGGCAGGCATCCAGCCCCCCCTGAGTAGGGGTGGTGGTAGTGGTAAGCATCCAGCCCCCTAAGGGTGGGGATGGTAGTAGTGACAGGCATCCAGGCCCCCATGAGTAGGGGTGGTGGTAGTGGCAGGCATCCAGCCCCCCCTGAGTAGGGGTGGTGGTAGTGGTAGGCATCCATCCCCCTAAGGGTGGGGATGGTAGTAGTGACAGGCATCCAGGCCCCCATGAGTAGGGGTGGTGGTAGTGGCAGGCATACAGCCCCCACTGAGTAGGGGTGGTGGTAGTGGTAGGCATCCATCCCCCTAAGGGTAGGGATGGTAGTAGTGACAGGCATCCAGGCCCTCATGAGTAGGGGTGGTGGTAGTGGCAGGCATCCAGCCCCCCTGAGTAGGGGTGGTGGTAGTGGTAGGCATCCATCCCCCTATGAGTGGGGATGGTAGTAGTGACAGGCATCCAGGCCCCCTGAGTAGGGGTGGTGGTAGTGGTAGGCATCCATCCCCTAAGGGTGGGGATGGTAGTAGTGACAGGCATCCAGGCCCCCATGAGTAGGGGTGGTGGTAGTGGCAGGCGTCCAGCCCCCTGAGTAGGGGTGGTGGTAGTGGCAGGCATCCAGCCCCCATGAGTAGGGGTGGTGGTAGTGGCAGGCATCCAGCCCCCCTGAGTAGGGGTGGTGGTGGTGGCAGGCATCCAGCCCCCCTGAGTAGGGGTGGTGGTAGTGGCAGGCATCCAGCCCCCATGAGTAGGGGTGGTGGTAGTGGTAGGCATCCAGGCCCCCCTGAGTAGGGGTGGTGGTAGTGGCAGGCATCCAGCCCCCCCTGAGTAGGGGTGGTGGTAGGGTGGTGTTAGTGGTAGGCATCTATCCCCCTATGGGTGTGTATGGCATTGGTGATGGCCATCCCACCCCTATGGTTCTGCTGTTGCTAGTGTACGTCATTTGTGCATCCCTATGTGTGTGTGACATATTTCGGGTACTTGTCGTTTGTTTGTGTTGTTGGTGTTTGACTTACCGTCTGCGCCGTACGCGTCCGTGCCGGTCCCGGTAATAGATGTAGAGTATAGGTAGGACCTGCGCAATGGGATTCATGCTTGGGTCGTCTCGTTCGTGTATCTCGTGTCTTCGACTCGTACTCGTAGCAGGCTTGTTCGTCTCGTAGCCGTGGATCGTCTTGTGGAGCGAAACGGAGCTTATGTACGGCTCGCCCGGATGCTCAAACGTCTCGGACGTAGCGACGGGTTCGGCGCGTACGGAGTGCGCATCGTACTCGTCCGGCCGGAAGGTGCTGTGTATTTGCTTTTGTACGACTCAATTCGGCGTTTACGGATCCGGCTCGGGCGGGGAACAGGAGCTGGATTGGGTAAGCTCGGAATCTGGGTTGTTATGCGCATCGTACTTGTTCGTTCGGACGAGTGTTCGAATCGGTCGGGAAACACGCACTCGGCTGGTGTTTTTTTCCGGACAAATACTGTTAGGTGCGCTTCCGGCCGAGATCGGAATCGACCCCACTGTGTTGGACGTATCTATTATCATTTTAAACAATGTTGCAGGATTGTTCTGCATTGTCACAGTGTAATCGAAATTTTATGTTTACGATGTGAAGTCTGTTGTCACTGTCTACACGGAGGTGTGTCACATGATTAATTAAAAACACTACGTTAGTGCTTTCCTGTTACTCGTGAGCAAGGAGTGGACGCTCCAAAACGCGTACAGTGGTATTGCATAAATAAATGTTTACGCTAAAAGAAGTTTGGGCCGTGGTGAGTTGTTTACTGGATTTCAAACGACGCGTTTGTGGATTTGTAAGGGTTCACGACCCCGCCACGGCCCGCCATCGCTGAGTGGCTTGGGTTTCTCGCGAAAACGAATGCTGGAATATATATATATATATATATTCACTGAAAAAACCATAGGTTTCAGGCACGTTATAGTTAGAAATTAGCATTTAAAAAACCTTAGAAATTCACTGAAAAAACCATAGGTTTCAGGGGCGTTATAGTTAGCTGGACATTTCACTCATACAAAACCATAGAAATTCCCACGTTATAGTTAGTTCAGCTAACTATAACTCGCGTGCCCGCAATGCACTGCTGATGATGTCACATATTACATCACTCATGACATCACTGATGACATCTCAAATGACATCACTGATGACATCATCCAGTGAATGTGTTTTTCTGAAAATTAAATATGTTTTATATATGTACATCTCAAGGTCGATGGAAGAATAAATGGGTATATGTGTCTAAATGGATAATTTTTTTTTGTAAAATTCATTGTATAACTGACTGATTAAGTGTATCTTAGTGAATACATGGGTTAGTGAGTAATGTTTAAATATGTAAATATCTGAATAAGTCTCTCACTTTGTGTATAAGTGGCTGCATGGGTTGGTGAGTAGCTACATGAGTGTCTATATGGGTTATTAGTTGGTTTTTTGACTATCAGTATGAGTGTCTTATTGTCTATATGGTTAGGTGGGGGGTATTACTTAGTGCATAGATGCATGAATGAGTGACTCACTGTTTGTATGTGTTGAACACAGCATGTATGCAGGACTGTATGGGTGGATGAGTGTGTGTATGGGTGTGTTAGTGAGTGAATGACTGTCTCAATAGTGTCTTTATGAGTAAGTACATATGTTTTAAACTAGTATATGTGAGTATTGGTGTATGTGAGAGTGAGAGATTGGAAGAGTTCCTGCATAAATAAGTATGTGTTCCTATAAGTGATTGTTTAAGAGAGTAAGTATGTGTAAGTTTCTGTAGAAGTAAGTGTGGTGGTGTGTGTATAACTGTATATACAAGTAAATGGATGTTTGATATTTTGTTTGCATGTGTGACTATGTGTGTGAGTAACTCTATGGATGAGTGGCGGTGTGTAACAGGATGTATAGGTGTATGAGTACATATGATGAGTGAGTACATATATGAGTGACTGTATAGAACTGTTGGTGAATGAGTGAATGTGTGTTTAGATCTTGGAATTACTGAATAGGTGTGTTGTAACTGGTATTGGTATCTCCATTGTTTTGAAAAGGTTGGTTTCTATTTTTGAGTGTGTGTATCAAAGGTTATATTAGGGTGAGAGGAGGTCTGCCACTCTATCACAAGGATGATATCATCAGTGATGTCATCAGTGATGTCATTTGAGATGTCATCAGTGATGTCATGAGTGATGTCACTGACCATGTCATGAGTGATGTAATATGTGACATCATCAGCAGTGCATTGCGAGCGCATGCGAGTTATAGTTAGCTGAACTAACTATAACGTGGGAATTTCTATGGTTTTGTACGAGTGAAATGTCCAGCTAACTATAACGCCCCTGAAACCTATGGTTTTTTCAGTGAATTTCTAAGGTTTTTTAAATGCTAATTTCTAACTATAACGTGCCTGAAACCTATGGTTTTTTCAGTGAATTTCAAAGGTTTTTTAAATGCTAATTTCGAACTATAACGTGCCTGAAACCTATGGTTTTTTAAGTGAATTTCAAAGGTTTTTTAAATGCTAGTTTCTAACTATGCCTACAGAGGTAGGACATGTGAAGAAAGAAGAAAAACGCACAGAAAGAAGCAAAAGAAATGCAGAAAGAAGCAACAGAAGTCCTCAAAGACGAAGAAAAGTGCATGAAGAAGCAAGACATGTGCAGAAAGAACCAACAGAGGAGCAGAAAGAGGCCTTGTTACAAAATCATCCTGTGCCCACAACTTTTGCAGACGGGTACTGGTGTTAACTGACTCTGACTAACCAGACCTAGAGCCAGTGGTATGCTAAAAGACACTTTGAATACAGTGAAAACACCTACATACACTAGGGAACACTAAGCGTTGGGGTACCCCTGTGATTAGCATGACCTCCTCTGTAAGCCCCTAGTATATAATAGGGCAGGGGGATTAAAACTACCTCTTAAAACGCGCCACAGGGTGCGTTTGCACACTGGTGAAGGGAGGGTGGGCCTGAGATGACATGTGTGCAAACACTCCCTGTGGGCGTTTTAAGTTGGAGGATAAAGTCCCCTTGAATCCTGAGGGTCCCTGGGGGCCAACTAACCCACCAGGTATGTCCAGTAAGTGCCACAGAGTTGCATTGCAGAGAGGTGTAAAATGGGGCATGGCCTCGGACCACCTCTCTGCAACGCAGCTCTGTGGTGCTTACTGGAGGTACATGGTGGGCTAGTTGGACCCAGGGACTCTCAGGATTAAAGGAGACTTAATTCCCCAACTTAAAACGCGCCACAGGGCGTGTTTGCACACATCACCTCAAGCCCCGTCCCCTCCCTTCACCACTGTGTGAACACGCCCTGTGGCCATTTTAATTTGGGAGATTAAGTCCCCTTGAATCCTGAGGGTCCCTAGGGTCCAACTAGCCCACTAGGTACCTCCAGTTAGCGCCACAGAGCTGCGTTGCAGAGAGGTGTAAAAAGGGGCACGGCCTAGACCACCTCTCTGCAACGCAGCGCAGTTGCGCTTACTGGAAGCACCTGGTGGGCTAGTTGCCCCCAGGGGCACTCAGGATTGAAGGGGAATTATTTCCCCAACTTAAAACGCGCCACAGGGCGTGTTTGCACACGTCACCTCAGGCCCCGTCCCCTTCCTTCACCACTGTGTAAACACGCTCTGTGGCCGTTTTAAGTTGGGAGATTAAGTCGCCTTGAATCCTGAGGGTCCCTAGGGTCCAACTAGCCCACTAGGTACCTCCAGTAAGCGCCACAGAGCTGCGTTGCAGAGAGGTGTAAAAAGGGGCACGGCCTGGACCACCTCTCTGCAACGCAGCGCAGTGGCGCTTACTGGAAGCACCTGGTGGGCTAGTTGGCCCCCAGGGGCCCTCAGGATTGAAGGGGAATTATTTCCCCAACCGAAAACGCACCACAGGACGTGTTTGCACACGTCACCTCAGGCCCGTCCCCTCCCTTCACCACTGTGTAAACACACCCTGTGGCCATTTTAAGTTGGGAGATTAAGTCCCCTTGAATGCTGATGGTCCCTAGGGTCCAACTAGCCCACTAGTTACCTCCATTAAGCGCCACAGAGCTGCATTGCAGAGAGGTGTAAAAAGGGGCGTGGCCTCTGAACACATCTCTGCAACGCAGCTCCCTGGCGCATACTGAAGGTACCTGGTGGGCTAGTTGGCCCCCAGGGACCCTCAGGGTTGAAGGGGAATTAATTCCCCAACTTACAACTCGCTAGGGGGTGCGTTTGCACAGTGGTGAAGGAAGGGGGCGGGCCTGAGGTGACATGTGTGCAAACACGCCCTGTGGCGCGTTTTAAGTTGGGGAATTAATTCCTCTTCAATCCTGAGGGTCCATGGGGGCCAACTAGCCCACCAGGTACCTCCAGTATGCGCCAGGGAGCTGCGTTGCAGAGAGGTGTTCAGAGGCCACGCCCCTTTTTACAACACTCTGCAACGCAGCTCTGTGGCGCTTATTGGAGGTACCTGGTGGGCTAGTTGGCCCCGAGGGGACCTCAGGATTGAAGAGGAATTAATTCCCCAACTTAAAAAGTGCCACAGTGCGTGTTTGCACACATGTCACCTCAGGCCCCGCCCCTTCCCTTCACTACTGTGCAAACGCGCCCCGTGGCGTATTTCTCTTTCTGAGAATGCTATGCCAATTTGAATGCTATCATGCATTTGCTACAAATGTCTGTAATAATGAAAAGAAAACCCAGCAAAATATTTGGAAAGTCACCCTTTAGAAATACTTTAATCAACAGTAAAATCATTACTGAAGCATTGTTGTAAATTCTGTAGTTACCTGTCCACTGATCCATTCCAATATGATGGCCACTTACATCTGTTAGTAAGATTACAGTGGCATTTGGGTAATTTATACCATTGTCTGTTTTTGCTTCAATATTCCCCTAAAGAGACTAGGAGCACCGGTGGTGGCGGGAAACACATAGTGCAAAGGGTAATGATAGCCCGGCAGTTGGACAACTCACTCTTCAAGGTGAATGCAGTGCCTGGCCTTCCACCTGTGATATACAAATTTGATTGAATGGATTCTTTAATAGAAAATGACTCAATAACCTTTTCTATTGCTTCTGCAGCATGCTATCACCTATAACACAGGTATTTTGGAAAATAAATAGTGTTTTTGCATAAAAATCAAAAGCTTTGATGGCCGTAACCTTCCTCAAGGATGGGGCTGAGGGAGTGGTCTTGTGTTGTCCCTCTGCTGCCACCAGCAGGGAAGGACAAGGTGGGCTCTCTTCTAGCTAAACAATTACGGGTCAGACAAGAGAAAGACTATGTAAAGCAGATTTTGGACGAAGATGGTACAAGTCACACCAATGAGGAAGAGAAGGCTCAGGCATTCCACGATTTTTATCAAAAACTATACCGAGCTGACCCCCATAGCGAGTCCAGATAATCACAATACTTAGCTCCCCTTGCCCTCCCCCAGCTCCCTGACTCCGCCAATGAAAAGCTTGGTGGACGTATCACCCTAGAAGAGGTACAGGCCGCAATTGACTCTCTCAAACGTCACAAGGCACCAGAGCCTGACGGCTTTACCGCCCAATTCTACCGTACTTTCGCAACAGACTTGGGCCCCCACCTAACCACGCTCTTCAATGATGTCGCTAGCCGGCAAGCTGTGACCCCGTCCATGGGCGAAGCTTTAATTTCCATCATCCCGAAGCCCGGGAAAGACCCCCAGAAGTGCTCATCATATCGACCCATAGCCCTGCTTAACCTGGACGCCAAATTATACTCTAAGATCCTAGCTACCCGGCTCGAGACATATCTTCCTGACCTTATTCATCCCGACCAATCAGGGTTTATCAAGGGGCGGCAGACACATGATAATCTTAGACGCATCTTTCACCTAATCGATAAAGCCCAAAAGAAGACGATACCTGCAGTGCTCCTATCGCTCGACGCAGAGAAGGCTTTTGATCGCGTTGACTGGGGCTTTCTGGAGCTTTCTCTGCGCCGATTCGGTTTTTGCGACGCCTTTATTGCTATGGTTCAAGCCAACTTTAGCGCCCCTAGGTCCCGTGTGGTGGTGAATGGGGTGGCCTCGCGGTTTTTTAATTTAGCGCGGGGGACCAGGCAAGGGTGCCCTCTTTCCCCGTTCCTTTTTGCCCTGAGTATTGAACCACTGGCAGCCCGGATTCATGCCAATCAAACAATCACAGGAATCCGCTTTGGATCGGATGAACACAAGATAGCCTTATTTGCAGACGACGTCCTCTTACCTATTACTAATCCGACTGTCTCCCTCCCCGCTCTTAACCAGGAACTGGAACAATTTGAAGCGGTGTCCGGCTTCAAAGTTAATCTAACTAAGTCATTTATCCTGAATCTCACCCTTCCTCACGATGAGCAAAAGACTCTGGAGGAGACAGCCCCCTTCCAAACATATTTGGGGATCCAAATCACTCCCAACCTCACTGACCTCTACAAGGCCAACTACCCATCCCTTCTGCAACGTCTACGCGCTGACTGTAAAAAATGGAGCACAGCCTACATCTCATGGATTGGCCGAATCAACGCAATTAAAATGAACATCCTGCCGCGTCTTCTCTACCTCTTCCAGGGCCTCCCCATCCACCCGGATAATGCACTCTTTCCTGAATTAAAAACCCTATTGCTTAAATTCATTTGGCAAGGTAAGCGTGCACGACTCCCCTATCACTTATTGACCAGACCACGTCTGAAGAGAGGCCTAGCTCTACCAGATTTCCTCACCTATTATAGGGCGGCCCAACTGAGGGTACTGAGCGAATGGTCCCTACGAGAGTCAGACAAGTTGTGGCTCCACATTGACAGACAGGTGACGGCTAGGACGATCTGGGACTTACCATGGCGCCGCAGAGCCGATAGGCCTCTTAACGCCTACCTGAGTGTGCCGACCTCCACCACCCTCCGCGTATGGGACACGGTAACTAAAACTCTTTCACTGACCACCTTCCCGTCCCCTTATACCCCCATCCACTTGTCACAGGACTTTCCGCCAGCTCTTCATGAGGGGCCCTTCGACTTATGGTACAAAGGGGGTTGTCTCATGATTTCAGACCTCTTTCAAGGCACTAAACTACGCTCTTTTCACGACTGCATGAACCATTTCCACCTTCCGGCCACTGAGCGATACCATTACACTCAACTAATTCACTGGGTCCAACAGCCACAGATCTGGCAAGCCGCAACTAGGGCTTACCTTCCAATAGAGAAATTTGTTCAGACGGGCACTACAGGCAAAGGCTGTATTTCTTTCCTCTATAATCTCCTACTCACATTAGCACCACGCCGCACCCAGCGCCACCAGGTGGTTTGGGGAGATATGCTCCAGACCCCACCCTCGGACAAGCAATGGGAATCCCTATATAGAGACATAGCGAGATTTAATAGATCCATGCACCTCAGGGAAGCCCATTACAAAACGCTCTATGACTGGTACCTGCATCCCCATAAGCTGCACGCTATTTTCCCGGACACTTCTGATCGGTGTTGGCGTGGTTGTGGTCTGCTGGGAGACTTTAAACATATCTGGTGGGAATGCCCAGTCATTAAAACCTTTTGGAAGGAAATCCTCTCTCAGATTAAAATTATTCTCGGCTACCCGATTGGGGACTCCATAGAGCATATCCTGCTAGGACTCCGAGACCCCCTGCTTAAATACCAAACCCATGCAGACAGGTCTATTCTTTGGCTCTGCTTGGGGGCAGCGAAGATGGCCGTAGCAGGGGCATGGAAGAAGCCTGAGGCCCCTCGCTCACTCAATGGCACGCTAGATTGTGGAGGGCGTTAGCAATGGAGCGCCTGACAGACATAGCTGAA
The DNA here is from genome assembly GCA_963921515.1 of Calotriton arnoldi. NCBI lineage: Eukaryota > Metazoa > Chordata > Amphibia > Caudata > Salamandridae > Calotriton > Calotriton arnoldi. The sequence goes on from CAWUFW010020011.1 coordinate 48,937, forward strand.
GATTCACGAAAGGGATTTGATTACATCTGGACTCCCTAGTCAGCTACCTCTCAGAGGGACTTCCCTATTTGCCTGTAACCCTAGGTTGCGAGCTCTCCATCTCTTCCTGATCTAGGTTCTCTCTGCCCACCCAAAGACGGGCATCGCAGATGAGCTGGACTGGGCGTTGAAGGCATCCTGCGCTGGCCGTGGGGTGCTCCCGCCCTGGCCGGGCCTCCGTCCCCCTCTACGGCCAACAACACAGCTCCACTAATTTCGCTGGGTACCACCGTGGTTAGAATATTATATTTTTCTTTCCCCCCCCCCCCTTTTCTTTTCTTTCTTTCAGGGTTTTTTTTTTTTTTTTTGTGCCAGCTTTGTTTCTTATGCGTTTGTACTTTACTATTTTGTTAGCCTTATGTTCCAGGCTCTGAAGTACATTAGACATTGTTCACAGAAGGCTTCCAATGTGGTTTTACTAGATGCTAGTTACGCATCACACGATGTTGCTTACTTAATGTAGGCGTTGTTTGATAGACTGGGCCTGGTGTCTCAGGGGAGATACTAGGTGTACTTTTCTACTTTTAGTTATGATATGTCGCCTCCCGAGTTTGCCTGTTGAGGGGCCACACTGCCGAGGTCATTAGCAAATGTGCTTTCTATCTTAGCTACTTGAAGAACGGTATCTAGGCCCCCTGATTTACATGATACGGGTGGTGTGATGTATACGTTGTATACTGTTTGTACTTTGTGATAAATGTTTCAATAAACACATTTTGACAAAAAAAAAAATCAAAAGCTTTAATATGGCTGAGTTTATTAACTCTAAATTAAAAGCTGGTATTTGATAGGAAAATGTGGGTATTTTTCTCAGAAACTAATAGGATGATGTTGGGGGACAAAATATTAAATCATAGTGGCCCAATACACAGCCTGTGAGCCAGCTGCATTCAGCAGATCTCTCACACCCATTATTATAGAAAACGTTTCTGCCATTCTATAAGCTGCACCAGTGCATATTTTTGCTGCATGCGGAACAGGCAGCACATGATAATCATATTTGATGACTACGTGGAATCCCCCAAATATAAATTTTAGCCATGACTTTTACAGACAAGCATTGGCATAGCCAATAGGTCTCGCTTTTGGGACCTCATAAGTATTTAGTTATGCAGCACAATATCCTTGGTGCAACAACATCAACTGTTGCATGGTTAAACACTTAAAAGGTCCCAAAGGCGAGACCTATTGGCTATGCCAATGCTTGTTTCTGTATGTGGACTGCACCTCCTTTTTGACTTTACTTCAGTTGGGCTTTCACAGGGCCATGAACCTCCACGTCAACCGTGTGGTATGAGGTTTCTTTGGTTCCGCATGAGAAAATGTGCAGTAGTGAAGCGCAACTAGTGTTCGTTAATAAGAGTATACAAATACCAACAGATAATCTACTATTTTAATCTGCAATGTACTGAATATTTTTGCTTTTTCATAATACATTCATGCCAACATCTAGAAACAGGAAAGATTGATTTATTATTATTATTTTTTTAATCAGGGTTCATTTATTTTCCCACCTGACTTGCAATGAAGTAAAGGCATTTTTTGGCAGGAGAAAAATAAATTAACCCATTTTTCTTAAAAAATAATCATGCGCCCCCAACCTGAATCACATATTTTGACATGTAGCTACAAAGTCACAAGTGATTTACAAATAATTAGTCTATATAGCATTATTTATTGCCAATAGTTTTAATGCCACTAAGCAGAGGAGCATGGGGGAATAACAGACTATATTAGTCCATACTAGAATATGCATCAATCCTGCTACACATAAATAAAACCTAATTACTTGTATTCATTAATACGAGTAATGGATAATGTACCTGTTGTGCCTGAAACAACAGAAGGAATTTATTTACGAAAAATGTTGACTAAATAATTAAGTGATTGCAAACGTCTTCTACATTTGCAACCAATGTTAGCGGGAATAAAGAAATGGACCTGTTGGAATAAAGAGCACCCCTTCCACTATTAAATGGACTGGGGGGGGGGGTCGTGTTTGCCAGGCACAAAGCAGTAAGTGAAAAGCAAAACAACTGTTACGTTGGGGGGTTAAATCTGAGAGCCTGATTCCGGCTAATGGGTTCCGGGGATGTTTCACACTTTACCTCTGCACTGTGATGCTCCTGTGTGCTCCAAGTGGGTTTGTTGAACCGGTTGCAGTGCGCGCGCTGTCTTCAGCAGGTTTCTTCTCTGTACTGACTGGAGCGATGCAGGGACATCTAATGGAGGAGCCCGGGATGTGGCTGCCGCTGTATGTAGTTCATGTAGCCAGTTGCTATGCTGTCAAAAACCGTGTCAGCTGTCAAAAAGTCAAAAACTGACAATAAACAATTGTTATAGATTTTGCGAGGGAAAGATGACCTTGCCGTCACTGCTGGGGATTGAACCCTTGCCTTTTAGGGACCTGCGATACCAAAGGCCGAAGACAGCGCCGCTGCGCTATCGCTCACTCTGAGGTCAGTGTACTGCCACAGAGATTATGAGCAACATTCCGGCCTCGGTCTCATTGTCTATGGGTTCCATTGCCCATGAATGAGGATGGCAGTCATGACACACAACCAACATGGAGGCCAGTGTGCTCCACTGGTTACGTCTCAGACCGGAAACGTTGAAAATGTGGTTTTAAAACAATACTTCAAAATTCCATTTGTGAGGATATATGGCCTTGGTAATAAAAAAAAAAATAAAGACGGCAACATTTTGATTGCATGCATGCAAATGTGATGCTGCTGATTTTGCACACAGCGATCAGTCTATTTTCTGATAACGTTTACAGTACTACACAAGCACACATCCTTAACGCACATGGACATGTTTCTATTCCACGAGCATCCACGCGGACCCCGAGCAGCGCCACTGCGTCTGATTGAACGGAAAAACGCAAGGATGGCCTCTGTCAGAAGGAACTAACATCGACAGTTCCACAATGCCGGCTGTTCATTGCTGAAGCGCCCATGAGGAAGCAGGCCAGCGCCAGCCGCAGCCCCCGGCACGCGCGCGAGGACCTGTGAGGACATGTTTGCCATTGGCTGTGCTCGCACCTGAATGCCCTGTAGTACTACCGGTGTCAATGCCGCGCGCTCCCCAAGGGAGTGTCTGAGCTCTTCACGCATGGAAGGCGGACTACTCAAGTGCACGCATTATCTAATGCAGCACGAATTAATGAGTAATGCGCAGCCTTCCTCAAGGAGGTTTGTTATTTAAATGAAGCAATTTATTAATATTCATTAAATCGAAAGGAATAACATAAAATGCAATACTTACAATAGCAACCAGACAACACATGCACAAAAGATACAAACATGTTTTTTTTTTTTATTTCGGCCGAAATTCGCGCTGGGTGCGCGTATCTCGCCGATTTTTTTAAATTTTTTTAAATACTTTTTTTGGCCCTGGGGGTCCTTGTGGGACCCCCTGAGCAGGCCTAGGGGGTCAGGGTGTTTCTACCCTGCCCCCTTTTTGCGTTTTGCGAGTTTTTTCTTCTGCTTTCTTGTGCCTCGGTTCTACCGAGGCACAAGATGGCTGCCAACACTTCCTGGTTTGGAGTGTTGACAGCCAATTAGCATACAGCTCGTGATCGGGAGGGTGCGCGGATCCTCCGTGCCCATAGATATATATGTGTTTTTACTTTTGATTTTCTCAGCAACTACTGAACGGATTTACACCATTTAACAAAAGGGTTCTTTCTGAACCAAGAACTACCTCTTTGCCAAATTTGGTGTAATTCCGTTCAGCAGTTCGGACTGTAGCCGTGGCTAAAGTTTCCTATGGGAAAATGAATGGGGAAAACACATTTTGGGACCCCCCTTTTTTCTCGGCCCCCGCTTGATGAATCACTCCAAGACTTTCAGGATAGGAGCGGACCGGAGCGGGCCACAAAGTTTGAAAATTTCGCGAAGATTCGTCAACCGACGCAAGAGTTATTTCAAATAGAATGTTGCGGATTTCCTATGGAAAATAGGTCCTAACTATAACTATCTACTGGCGACCGCCAGTAGATAATATATATATATATATATATATATATATATATATATATATATATATATATATATATACATATATAGGCTTTATAGTTACCAGCCGTAAAACAATTGATTGAATTGCGGATGTCGGCACTCCACTACCACCCTGTGAGTGCACCGACCTCTACTTGGCAGTTGTGTAACAAGCGGGTTCCACCTCCACTCATCCGGTTGCACCCGCCATGAGTTCGGCGGCCCCAGGTGGAAAACTGTGCTAAGGATTCATTTTGGGCTGCCAGAACCGCTGCTGACAGGCTCTGTCGATCAACGAAGGTCATGGCTTTTATAAAGCCAGGGATGCCCAGCCATATGACAGACACCCGCAGCAAGCCTATGCCAACATCCAGCAGCAGGAGAGAGGTGTCTCGGTCACAGTGAAATTGAAATGGATTATTGACTTACCGAGGTGGCAGGACTGATGTGGGTGAGAGCATTTTGACATCAAGTTGGACATCGGGTATTATTGTATACGGGGGTGTTGAAACCCATAAAATAATTGATTGAATTGTGGATGTCGGCGCTCCACTACGAGCCCTGGGGGAATTGCGGTCCTCCCATTGGCCACGGAATCACCAATCATGTTACAAATTAGTTTAAAAATGAACTTTCGTGCCTCTCGGACGGGAGCTCGCGGGTTCCGGTGGTCGGGGACAGCAATGGCGCCTGGACCAGGGCCTGGGCACACCGAGTGATTTTCGCGGTGCCGAACCTGCGGAGGTGGTGACAGCGCGGAGAACAGGAGACACTCCAGGCCCCTACGTGAGTGAGTCCTCGGAGCGGCGGCGCACACAGCAGAGGCGGAGGCGCGCAGTAGAACGGATCTGCAGAGCTCCGTGCCCTCACCCCACAGCTACTAGAGGGCGCGGCTTCAGGCCTACGGCGCGCGAGCGCAGACACTCACCACCAGCCAGAGGGGTGGAGAAGCAGGAAGAGCGACGCTGTGCCCCTGACTTCGGTGTTACTGTGGACTCAGCACACCGGCGAGAGGCCGCCCGCGCTGCGCTGAGGGGTCGTGGAGCCTGAACCCAGGTAGGCAGAGCGGGCCGGGGGCCTACGTCGCCGAAGGGGAGTGCCCTCCTGTCCGCGCCTGCGGGACCGCGAGGCCCAGATTGAGAACACACACGGGGGCAGCGAGCATTTAGGGGACATAAGGCACCCGGGGACAGTTAACCGACGTGGGAATACTTCTCACCCCGGCGGAGAGGACGACACTGAAGGAGTCCCCTGGAACCCTACGCATTGGCGTCCATCCGCCATTGGTGGAGCGGGGCGGAGAGGTGACCCCACCAGCAGAGCCCCTGCGAAGCAGCAGCGTCTAGAGGGGCAAGCTGCAGATAGAGCGCAGCGCGATCCCTGCCCCGAGTGGTCGTACCCTGGACCAGAGGACGGAAGGTACACCGGGGCCCTACCTCTCCCATAGCGCTTCTTGGAGTACCACTCTACCCCAAGCCACAGACGACATACGAGGAGAGACCTTCAACCCCTAAGGCGGGGGATCGCCAGATAAATGATCCTCTCTCTGTGGCCACTGGTTCGACAGAGACACTGCCTGCGCCACAAGACATATATCTTACCTCGCCAATACAGGGGGGGCGCCGCGACGATGGCCACAGCTCGGAGGAAGGGGGAACGGTCCCTAAGGGAGATGCTCATCAAAGGGCCCCTACTGGGGGACAAAGGCAGCAGAACGCCACCCACTGTAACTACCCCTGAGGGAGCGGAGGGCCGAGATGTCCCGATCACGCGATCCTTTCTGGAATCCCTGTTCAACGTCCTACGTGATGATTTCCAGACGCTTAAAAATGAAATAGCGGGTGAAGTAAAAGAAATTCGACGTGACGTTGATGAAATAGGGGACAGAGTTGCGGCAATAGAAGAATCCGAGCTGGCCAAGGGTGAGGAGGTTGCATTGCTCCAGCAGGAGGTCATCCGCCTTCGCGACCAACAACTTGACCTACAGGTACAAGCGGAGGACCTCGAGAACCGCTCACGACGCAATAACATCCGCGTCAGAGGGGTTCCGTCAAAGGCAGAAGGGGCCGATGTGGCCCAATATCTCCAGGGTCTTTTCCGAGACATTTTGGGGGAGGCGGCAGATTTCGACATCCGTATTGACAGGGCACACCGAGTGGGGCTGCAGAGGCGGGCCCCTGCTCCACCGCCGGACATTTTGGCCTTCCTGCCTGACTTCCCCCTGAAGGAGCGCATTTTGCGAGCGGCACGCTCGAAACAGCCCCTCACATTCCAGGGTAACCCTGTAGCCCTTTATCAAGATCTGGCGGCTATCACCCTACAACGGAGGAAGGCCTTCAGGGAGGTGACCACACACCTGAGGGAGCAGGGGGTGACGTACTCCTGGGGGCATCCCTTTCGCCTGATTTTCAGGTGGAACGGCAAACTTCACCAGCTTCGCTCCCTCCGGGAATCATGCCAGATCCTGGGCTTGGAGACCCAGAGTCCGGAGAGCTCACCGCAACGCCCACAGAGGCTACCCGGGGCGGGATGGCAACGTGTGGGCCGCAGATGCTCACCTGGCGGGGAGATACGCCCGGACCCCAACGCTTTGGCGCAAGAACGACAGGCAGCTGTTGAAGCAGTCTTGAAGGACACTGCATCCATGACTCCCTCATGATGGAGCGAGGGGAAGTGATGAAGCAATGACATGGCAATGGTCGGGGGCGGGGTTCGGGGCGGGGAGCCCGGGCTACTTGGTCCACACGTACACCCAGATTCTTACTTACCACGTGCCCCCATCTACGGATGACGGGCGCGGGACAATGACTGAACTTGGGGACTACCTGGTTGGGGTTAGGGAGGGGGTGGGGGGTGGGAGGGGGTCACAGTGGAAAACACAGACCCCAGTTTGGGGGGTTGTTGGGCTGGGGGGAAGGTTCGGGTGGGGTGGGTGGGTTGTCCGGTAGTTCGGGAGCTTGATACCACAGATAGTGCCTCGGCGCAACACTATGGCAGGGCTTCGACACATAAAGGCACACTAGCGCGTTGGGTCGATGAAGGTCATGGCGGCTAGGGAGGTAAAGGTCATTACTCTTAATGTTAAAGGGCTTAACAACCCAATCAAGAGACGAGCTATACTGTCATATTTGGAACATTCGGGAGCGGACATATGTCTTCTCCAAGAGACTCATCTCATGGTAAGGGATCACCACCGCATGCGCTCCAGGGCATTCCCGCACCAATATTTCTCGTCCTCGGGGGGGAAAAAGGCAGGGGTTGCCATACTTGTTGCTAAACGGTGCCCGGGAGCGATACTAGAGAAGGTGGCCGAAATAAAGGGGAGGCTACTGGCTCACAACTTGCGGATTGGCCCACACACCATAGTGATAGGCTCTATATACGCTCCCAACATAGGACAGGAATCCTTCCTCAAACAGGCACTAGCTGATTCACTGGCGTCCCAGAACCGCATGACCCTCATTGGGGGAGACTTAAACTTAGTGATGGATGCAAGCAAAGATAGAACCCAATCTGTATATTCTCCGAGCGGGGAACTCTCAAAGGGAGGGAAACAGTGGCTGCGGGAGATGGGCCTTGGGGACCTATGGAGGGAGGCACACCCGACCTCACACCAGTACACCTTTTTTTCCCACGCACATAAATCCTATGCTCGTATTGATTATTTTCTCGGCACACAGGACATTGCTAGGGTGATGGGATCGGTGAGCATCGAGCCAGCGGCGCTATCGGACCATGAGGCAGTGGTGGCAACCATGTCACTCTCACGGGACCCGTGCGGGTGGGTCAGTGGCGGCTCAGAGAGACGATGCTGCACAAACAGGCCGTGGAGCAGCAACTCACTGCTCGTATCCAGGACTACTTGGCTCTTAACGACACGCCAGGTATAGGCCCCACGACTCTTTGGGAAGCGTTGAAAGCGGTCATCCGTGGCGAATTAATAGCTATAGCGGCGGCAGATAACAAAGAGCGCAAGGAAATCCGCGCGACATTGTCCGCACAGCTGCAGGAGCTTGAAAGAGTTCATAGTAGAACTGGGGCACCCCGCGTGTGGCGCCAGATTAAGGCCGCCAGAGCGCAACTGGCAGGCCTGGACTTGGACAGGGCCGAATACGCGGCGGTCCGATTAAAACACTCTTATTATGTAGGAGGCAACCGCACGGGCCGCTTACTAGCTGCCAGACTTCGGGCTCAGAGACAACGAACGCAAGTATCCTCACTGCGGGACAGCGATGGGGAGGAGATAATGGGAGACCAGGACATAGCGAGGGCCTTCCGGGACTTCTATCAGAAGCTATACACGGCTGATCTCTCAACGGACCAGGCGACACTAGAGTACCTAGACTCAGTCGAAATGTCCACACTAACGCCCGACCAGAAGGTACAACTAGATGCCCCCATTAGAATTGACGAAGTCATCACTGCGATATCGCGTCTTAAGTTGCTCAAGTCTCCCGGCGCAGACGGGTTCCCTGCCCTCTACTATAAGAAATTCTGTCACTTACTGGCCCCGCTGCTGGTCCGCCTGTTTAATTCCTTCGAGGGGGAGGACGCGATTCCCACTACAATGCTGGGGGCCGCCATAGTGGTTCTGCCGAAGCCCGGCAACAATGCGGCTCATACCGCCCAATATCGCTCCTCAATGTCGATTTTAAGATATTTACTGGAATACGCGCGGCCCGACTAGGCCCATGCATGCTCAACTTAATTGAGCCCGATCAAGCTGGGTTTATTCAATCCCGCCAATGCGGAGACAATACCAAACGGATATTACATCTTGTTGATAAAGCCAACCAGACAAAACTCGACGCGATCCTCCTGACTATAGATGCCGAAAAGGCGTTTGATCGTGTAGACTGGCGCTTTTTGGGGCACATGATGGCTAAATTTGGTTTGGGTGAGAGATTTAGGGAATGGGTGGGCTGTTGCTACAGCGGTCCTACAGCCCACATTAGAGTGAATGGCTCAACTTCGCAGCCCTTCGCGATCCGGAGGGGACACGGCAGGGATGCCCGCTGTCACCACTCCTTTTGCATTATACATCGAACCCCTTGCGCAAAGAGTCCGTGACAATCGCAACATCCGGGGCATTTCATTTGGGGGGGAAACCCATCCAATCAGTCTCTATGCTGATGATGTGATAGCGGCGCTCGAGGAGCCTAGGGTCTCCCTTCCGGCATTTCTGGAGGAGCTGGAGACATTTGGTGAAGTGTCCGGCTTCAAAGTTAATGCTGGGAAGTCGCTCATTCTAGATCTTCACCCGACACCGGCATTGCTTAAAAGGCGAGAGGGCGATATGTGCGGCATCCAGGTAGTGGATTCAATCCCATACCTGGGGTTAGAACTAGCGCCGTCAGTGAATCAAACGGTGCACCTGAACTACGCCCGTTTGGCCCAACAGGCAAAAAGAGACCTGAATAGCTGGAGTAAGCACCAGCTTTCCCTCCTTGGACGAGTTGCGGCGATTAAAATGTCCTTACTGCCCAAAGCACTATTTCTCTTCCAAACTCTCCCAGCGCCACCACCTCCCGGGGTAATAACTTCATTGCAACGTGACATCAATCGTTTCATCTGGGCGGGAGCGCGGCCACGCATGGGTAAAGCGCTGGGATACCAAAGACCGGAGCAGGGTGGGTTGGGAATTCCAGACCTCCTTGGCTACTACAAAGCCGCGCAGTTGAGATACTTAGTGGAGTGGGTCCGACCGGAGTCGGAAAAACGGTGGCTCTTCCAGGATAGGGCCCTAGCCGGGGTACCACTCTGGAGGGTTCCCTTCCTGAGGAAGGCGCAGCGCCCACTAGGCCTCATGCGCTCTCCCATCACTAAATCGGTGATGTCGGTGTGGGAGGGGGTAGCGGTCCGCAGAAAGTTTACTACATACCCTTCACCTCTGACCCCATTGTTCGGGAACAGCGATTTCACGCCGGGCTGGTCCGATAACGCGTACACAGCATGGCATGGCACCCCTGCCGCTCAGTGGGCCACCTATTCGACCTGTCGGGAATTATCCCCTTTACTCAGCTGAAACAAGACTATGGGATCCCAGAAGAAGAGCGGTTTCGATACATGCAATTGAGGCACTGGGTGCTTCAACCGGACATAAAAACAGAGGGGGCCGCAAGTTAACCCACTTCGAAAAATGGCTGATTACAAAGACTACGGATAAGGGCTTGGTCTCCAATATATACGACATGCTCAGACACACCACGCAAACACGAACCACACCGAGCAAGAAAAGATGGGAGCGGGAGTTAGGAGGGAGCTCACGCAGAAGGACTGGGAGGGGATCTACTCCAGGGCAAAACACACAGGTCGCAATGTGGCTAGCATAGAGACCGCCACGAAAATCGCTACCTATTGGTACCTTACTCCGGTCCGCCTACACAGGGGCAATCCGCAACGTAGCTCTGCCTGTTGGAGGGGCTGTGGTGAGGAGGGCACGCTGCTGCACATCTTGTGGGACTGCCCGCTACTCTCCCCCTACTGGGCTGAGATCCTCGAAGTGGTAGACGAGCTGTTCGATACACAGATCCTGAGGCTCCCGGTGTACGTGGTCTTAGGGCTTCCAAATCCAATCACATATCCACTTAAGAGCGTGAAGGGACGCCAAATGGGGTTGACATTGGGGGCCGCACTGCAAAACATACTGTCTCACTGGGGTACCTCCACTTTGCCCACTCACACGGGTTGGCTACACAGACTCTGGTTCATCCTGGGCATGGAGCGCATTTCGGCTACCCTGACGAACTCCACTACCTCATTCCAGACAGTGTGGGCCCCTCTCTTGAAACTGTTATCGTCTGAATTCAATGAGGTTACACAACCCAAATACCTGCGGGTGCTCCGATTGTCGGATCTATGGAGTCCCCCATAGCTCTCGCAGACCCTTTCACTAACGCTCTAACAGCACTCGTATCACATTGGCCCTTCAAGGGCGCAGGAACTACCGGACGGGGAGGGGGTGGGTGTTATTGTTATTGTTTTTAGTTTATTACAGAATGAACCAATTCAGGGTGTGGCCTTCGCAAGGGAGAGGAACATGGCATTATACAGCATGCATTATTCTTTTTGGATACACCCTCCAGGCTATGTTTTTCACCATAAGGTACCTGATACTGCACTATGAATATTCTAATGTCATCTCTGTATGTTGTGAGTTTTTCTTTTGTGAAAATTCAATAAATACATTTAAACATAAAAATGAACTTTCACTGTGTTCCTGCATATACGGCTTTTACAGCGCTGAGGAAGGCAATCACTGAAACGTGTCTGCAGACAATAAAAGCTTTTTTAACACCCCGTGAGTGCACCGACCTCTACTTGGCAGTTGTGTAACAAGCGGGGTCCACCCCCGCTCATCTGGTTGCACACGCCGTGAGTTCGGCGGCCCCAGGTGGAAAACAGTGCTAAGTATATATATATATATACATGGTGCATGGATGGCATGGAAGCCGTATCAATTTTTGAATATGACATTTACAAACCTCCCATTGGCCAGGAACACTCCAATGGCAGTGGTGATTACACCGCTTATAAACCAACCAGACTCTGTGTTTTATTCTTGCATTTCCAGCACTTGAAAAAGGCGATCACGCCGAAACATGTAGTGGAGGAAATAGCTGTTGTGGAATAAATTTTAACAAGTGAAACCCCGTGAGTGCTCCTGATTTTTCGTGGAGGTAGCTGATGAGCAAGCGAGTTCCTGTCCTCACTATGGAAAAAAGCACCCGTCCTGAGTTCGGAACATGTGGCAGGAGTGCGTAATGATGTTAACTAGAAAGGTCCTGAACCGCCGCCGAAGGATTTTTCAGCCGCCCATGGAGGGCGCGAGTTATACAAACTCGTGGTGTTGCGGTTATTTAACGAACACCTGCCGACATTTCTTGCAGCGGCTGTGGCGAAGGGTTAAGCTCACGGAGGACTGGTGACCCCTGAATAGGGGATTTGGAGCAGCTTGAGTGAAACGCTGCACGTGGAGGGATTGTTGTAACAATCAGCAGAGTTAAATGTGATGCACCATGATCCCGTGTAATTCCCTTAGGGGAATGTATTTTAAGATTCTGAAAATAGGGGCTCAACATTTCCATCGTTGGGGTAATCATAATGCGTGGATGGCATGGAAGCCGTATCAATTTTTGAATCTGACATTTACAAACCTCCCACTGGTCAGGAACACTCCCATGGCAGTGGTGATTACACCGCTTATAAACCAACCAGAGCCTGTGTTTTATTCTTGCATTTCCAGCACTTGAAAAAGGCGATCACGCTGAAACATGTCGTGGAGGAAATAGCTGTTGTGGAATACATTTTAACAAATGAAACCCCATGAGTGCTCCTGATTTTTCATGGAGGTAGCTGATGAGCAAGTGAGTTCCTGTCCTCGCTATGGAGAAAAGCACCCGTCCTGAGTTCGGGGCATGTGGCAGGAGTGCGTTATGATATATATATATATATATATATACATTTTAAAGAGTTTCATAATAGCGATCTTAAGCATTTTAAATATTTTATCATTGATGTAGTGCCAGTGCAGAAAAGAGGAGGTAATAGGGAGGTAAAATTGAGGAGATTAGAAACAAGGTATATATTGGAGATGGACACAAAGCACCCAGGAGGCCTGAATACTAGTGAGGATCTGTACACATATCTGTAATAACAAGTTTTAGATTCTCATATACTTTAGGCAATTGTATACTTGGGCTTTACTGTAACCATCAAGGGAAGTCAATATTCTATTAAGGTTTTAAGATACTTAGTTTTAGTGACAATTTTTATAAATGCTTTTTAGATGGATTGTATTTATCTAGATGCATGCACTTTAACTGACAGGCAACCTTATAGTAAGCTAAGGACAATGCGGAGTTGAGAGTTTTATCATGAACTGTACAATAATGCACTTTCAAGATTTGAATCCCCATCATGTTTTGCACATTTGGCACTTTAGGCACTTTATTGAATTTTTACAATGTGTTGCACATCTAGCACTTTAAGCACTTTATCAGAGGCTGCTGGTAAGCAATAAAACATTAGTAAAATAGATACCAGCGGCAACGGTAAGCACCATGCACTTTATTTTGCTGTAATGCATTGTAGCAAATCCTGGCTAGGAAGGATTTGTGTGCACTTAGTCACTTTATAGAGCAATTGCTACTATTTGCATATAAAAATGAATGTATAATGAAAGGAATAGGCAGGAGGAGGTGTATTATATACATAAAAATCATCTGCATAAACATGTTTTCCATGTCTAGATTAAGAATGTTAATGTGTATCAATGATTGCATAAAATGTTATATAGAGAAATGAACGGATTTAATCAGAATAGGATTCGAGGGGGATTGCTAACATCAAGCTAGACAGCATCAACAGCAGATTCAAAATTATTGATGTAAGGTCAATGAAATCAACAGCGGGGAGCAAATAAGCATTTGAGCGATGTATTATTATTTGCGACCAAAAAGGCATTAGCCGATATGAAAGGAATTATAGTATATGTCTATATGCACGTAATATGGTTTATTTTAAAACTATATTTACATTGTTACTATGACTCATTTACAAAGTTAAGAAGTCTGTTGTCAATTTCCATCAATGCAATTATGTGCACTGTCACTTTAAAAGAGGCGATCTGTAGAGCCAGCGCTGTCATGTGATCAAGGCCGGCAACGGCCGAAACGCGTTATGGCGGACAGAGATAAATAAAAATATATATACCTGCACAGAATTGTGGTCCACGCTCGTGCTTCTCCGTCAAGGAGTCAATTTGGCAAGTAGGTAGTTATAGTTAGAACCTTGTTTCTATTCAAAAAGCGTTTTTCTTTTGCCAATATCTTTTGCGCCGTTTGACGAATCTTCACGAAAGTTTACAAACTAATGGTTCACTCAGGTCAGCTGCTCTCTTGAAAGTTTCGGAGTGATTCGTCAAGCGGGGGCAGAGAAAAAAGGGGGGTCCCAAAACACGTTTTCCCCATGTTAATTTCCATAGGAACTTTAGACAAAGCTACAGCCCGTACTGCTGAACGGAATTACACCAAATTTGGCAAAAAGGTAGGTCTTGGTCCAGAAAGCGACCTTTTTTTTAAATGGTGTAAATCCGTTCAGTAGTTGCTGAGAAATTCAAAATATAAAAATGTATATGTCTGAGCACCGAGGAGGATTTGCGAACCCTCACGAGCATGAGCTTAATTTTGATTGGCTGCCAACACTCCAAATCAGAATGTGTTGGCAGTCATCTTGTGACTCGGTAACCGAGTCACAAGAAAACAGATAACAAAAATGATAAAAAACAAGAAAAGGGGGCAGGGTAGAAACACTCTGACCCCCTAGGCCTGCTCAGGGGGTCCCACAAGGACCCCTAGGGCCAAAAAAAGCATTAAAAAAAATAAATAGACCGAATTCACGCTGGGTGCGCGAATCTGGTCGAAATCTTTTTTTAAAAACTCCCACGCTTCGTTTTCTATAAGCCCCAGAGTGGGCTAGGTCCTGGGGACAATGTCCAAATATGTAGTGGGGGCCCGCAGGGGTCCCCCTAAACCTCAGGGACTGCCACCTCCCCAGGGCTTTTTTATTAAAATGCATGGGGGGGCTCCTGCACCCCCACGCTGCCCCGGGGACCACCACCTCCCCGGGGCATTGTTATTTTAGGGTGGGTGGGCCTCGCAGGCCCTCCCAAGCCCCGGGGACCGCCACCTCCCTGGGGCTACTTTCTAAAACTGTGTGGGGGGGCTCAAGACCCCCACACTGCCTCGGGGACCACCACCTCCCTGGGGCACACTTTATTTAAATGCGGGGGTCTTTTGCGGACCCCCGGCCCCGACGATCACCACCTCCCGGGGCTTTAATACTGGAGCCCTCGATGGCCCTGGGGACTGCCACCCCCCAGGGCTGGCTCCAGCAATGTCCTGGGGTGCCCACCCCCGGGACATTGCCGTTTGCTATGGCAGGGCGGGAGCATGGCTCCCGCCCTGCCATAGCAAACACTGCTTTGCTTCTTCGAAGAGAGAGCAGGGAACCTGCTCTCGCTTCCAAGAAGCAATCCAAGAAGCGAATCCACCTCAAATAAACAATTTAGCAGTATATAATTTAGAAGGTAGTGTTGTATTTGTGAAGTTGTTTTAAAGAGGTACTGTGATTGAAGTTAATGACAAGATTACAATTGGTAGAGTTGATAAAAAAATATAAAATTAAAAATTAATAGTTAAACCTGAAAAGTGTATTGTGTTGTAGTACATTGAATTCATGCTTTTGCAGATTCGCGACGGATTCGCGAATCCTTAAAAAATGTAAAAAAAAGTATGTATGTTTAAATAAGAATAAGATTTACTGTTGTGTTATAGGGTGGCTCTAAAAGAGCCCTTGTTTTCATTATGAGTTTGTTGTAGCTACATGTAAGTCCGGATGCACAGCTTTAGGTTGTTGAGAAAGACTCTGTTCCCATGATCTGTGAAGTGTACTCCATCACTTCTGTAGATGTCATCCATATCAAAACGTATATTGTTGTTATATATGGAGCCCATCCTATGGTCTCTGAGGTAAGCAGAAACAGCTTTATTGACATTCTTCCTAGCTTTCTCAATCTGTGGACAGAATTGATCTGACCACTTCCATTTCTGTCTTTGGCATATATTAGAGTATAAAAAGACAGTTTGGGGGAAAAGCAACATCAATTGTGCAAAGGTATCCTTCATGAGCATTTCTAGTCCTACCCCAGTCAATGTGCCTAGGTTATTGCCACCACAGTGCACAATCATGAGGTCAGGGGGTTGGAGATGCAAAAAGGTTTTAACCAAAGGCATCATTTGGTGCCACTTTAATCCTCTTTGTACAATCCATTTAATATCCACATTTTGCACAGCTAGGTCTTTGTCAATACCTCTGCGTTCAGCATACCTTTTTGCACCACAAAACATAGCTGTGCCCAACAATCCATACTGTAAGCATGTTGAAGGGATGTCTGGAAGTAATGAAAAGATGCCTGTAGCTGAGGTAGTCAGTTGGTAGAATGAGAGGTATCTAAAATGGTGGACAAGATGCTGTTTTTTAAACAGTAGAGAATTGATTGGCTGTTTAAGAACATTGTACACTCAAAAATAGGGTGCATGTTACTTTCTTTAAAAAGCATGTTTGTTTTTGGTTAGTAAAAAAGTTTGAAAGGTACAGTAGGTAGGATAACGTCATATTTTGCAAAAGTCAACCATACCTGCTGTTTGCATTTGTAACCTTGTGTGCTGAACTTGAAAATATGGTGAACTTGTGACCTGTTAGTTCAGTTGAATGTTCCATGAACTGTTACTATGGAAACTGGCATTAAGCAGAATGGGGGAAGGGTTGAAACTTAACTGTGGACTTAAAATGTGAAATTATAATTTATATCTAAGTGATATGTTATTAAAGTATAATTTCCCAAGTCAATACTATCTTTAGAAGTGGTGTGTTGTTAAAAAATAGTGGTATTTTTATTTGTAATATATTTTTGAACTCCCGTATGGATTCGCGGCTCTATCGCGTTGGTGCGCAGTGGAGTCGCGACTCCAAAAAATTCCAGAACCAGTTTGTTCACTTTTAGAAGTCAGTTGGTAAGGGTTAATATGTCTAACTAATAGAAACTTGTTTTACAATTTGAAATAATGTAGGAAGCAATGTGATTTGTTACTTACATTTATTTGTGTGCAGAAAGAGAGGGAAAGTTTGACATTACTGGTTTTACCTTGTTGAGAGTGGTGCATTACATTGATTGTGTGCATAAGAAAATCTTTTATGAGTTTGTGATATTTCATATTCTACAAATCAATTTGGAAGGTGAGTTATAAATTTGTGAGGTGTATTATGTATTAGGTTTATTTTTAATCTTTATAAATGATTCAAGAACTGTGATGTTTGAAATATATTATTAAATGTAGAGATGTGTATTGTAGTTTGTTTTA
The DNA here is from genome assembly GCA_963921515.1 of Calotriton arnoldi. Lineage (NCBI taxonomy): Eukaryota > Metazoa > Chordata > Amphibia > Caudata > Salamandridae > Calotriton > Calotriton arnoldi. The sequence continues at coordinate 65,900 of CAWUFW010020011.1, forward strand.
TTGTAGTTAAATGTTGTTTGAAATAGACTCTGTATAGTAATATGTGTATATTGGAAGATCGATTAGTGATTATGGTAGTTTGTTTTAGTGTGTGAATATGTAAATTTGTAGTATACCGCATAATTTTAGGTGTTGCTTTCAAATTGGAAGTGGAGTCTGTCAAGTTTTAAGGTATGCATGGACTTCTGTCTGAAGTATGTCTCTGCGGGCCCGATTCACAGAACTAACTTACGTCAAAAACGTAAAGTTAGTACTTTTTGGTATTCACAGAATACACTTACTCATTTTGGTATTCAAAGAATGCACTTACTCATTTTGGTATTCACAGAATGCACTTACTCATTTTGGTATTCACAGAATGCACTTACTCATATTAACTTTATGTCTGCACTCGGGCCGGAGATTCCGGCCCGGAGGTGGAGATTCCGGCCGGTTGTGGAGATTCCGGCCGGTGGCGGAATGTCCGCCACCGGCCGGAATCTCCACAACCGGCCGGAATCTCCACCTCCGGGCCGGAATCTCCACCTCCGGGCCGGAGTCTCCACCACCGGGCCGGAATCTCCGGCCCTAGTGCGGACATAAAGTTAGTATGAGTAAGTGCATTCTGTGAATACCAACATGAGTAAGTGCATTCTGTGAATACCAAAATGAGTAAGTGCATTCTGTGAATAACAAAATGAGTAAGTGCATTCTGTGAATACCAAAATGAGTAAGTGTATTCTGTGAATACCAAAAAGTACTAACTTTACGTTTTTGACGTAAGTTAGTTCTGTGAATCAGGCCCTACTTGTATATGTATTTTCATATGTCTTATAAATTTGAAGGTGCATGATGTATAACAAAGACGTCTTGTTGCTTTTTATGTGGTAGGCTCAAGACTGTGGGCCTGATTCACAGAACTAACTTACGTCAAAAACGTAAAGTTAGTACTTTTTGGTATTCACAGAATACACTTACTCATTTTGGTATTCACAGAATGAACTTACTCATTTCTGTATTCACAGAAGTTAGTAGTCCTAACTTTAGGACTCCTAAATGCCTTCTGTGAATACCGAAAGTCTTAAAGTTAGGATTTTTCTCAGTTTAGGTGTAGTAAAGTTAGGTAACTTTAGGTGTAGTAAAGTTAGGTAACTTTAAGACTTTCGGTATTCACAGAAGGCATTTAGGAGTCCTAAAGTTAGGAGTCCTAACTTTACTACTCCTAAACTGAGAAAAATCCTAACTTTAAGACTTTCGGTATTCACAGAAGGCATTTAGGAGTCCTAAAGTTAGGACTACTAACTTCTGTGAATACCGAAATGAGTAAGTTCATTCTGTGAATACCAAAATGAGTAAGTGCATTCTGTGAATACCAAAATGAGTAAGTGCATTCTGTGAATAACAAAATGAGTAAGTGCATTCTGTGAATACCAAAATGAGTAAGTGTATTCTGTGAATACCAAAAAGTACTAACTTTACGTTTTTGACGTAAGTTAGTTCTGTGAATCAGGCCCTGTCAGTAGTAGTAGAATGGTGAAGATGCAGCATAATAGTGTGGTTTAAAAGATGTTGACATAAGGTATTAGTGATTAGGCTTCATTTTTTAAGTCTCTAGAGAGGTACAGTTGAAATATGCCACAAAACGTTTGGTGTTTGCTTGAAATTGGAAGTTTGTTCTGTGAATTTTTAAGGTGTGGATAGTGTTATGGTACAGACATATGCATGCATGCTTTTAGGAATATGGTGAGACTTTTACAAAGACATGTGACGGGTTTCTGCTTTGTATTTGGGTAGGTGTAACATTATAAGTAGCTGTAGAATGGTAAAGCAGCAGCACAAAAGTGAGGTTTGAGATATGTTTTTAGAGGTATTATTTATTAGAGTAATTTGTATGATGTGTGGAAAGGTATATTTCATATATGCCGCATAATTTTCAGTCTCTGTTTGAAATTTGAAGTGTAGTCTGTGAAGCTTTGAGCTGTGGATGGTGTTGTGACTGAGGTATGTCTCTACTTGCACATGTATTATGGTATGTGTTATGCGTCTGAAGATGCTAGATGTATAAAACACAGGTATACATTTATCTGTATATTACTTTTATATATGATGCTGCTAGCAAAAGGTACAGACATATGCATGCATGCTTTTAGGAATATGGTGAGACTTACAGCAGAGACTTGTGAAGGGTTGCTAGTTTATATTTGTGTAGTTCCAATAGCATAAGTAGTTGCAGAATGGTGAAGCTGCAGCTCAAAACTGTGGTTTAAAAGATGTTGGCAGATGAATTAGTGATTAGGGTACTTTGAATTAGTCTGTTGAAAGGTATGGTTGAAATATATCACATTAGTTTAGGTGTATATTTGAAATGAGAAGTGCAACTTCTTAAGTTTTAAGATCTGCATGGTTTTGTGACTGTGGTATGTCTGTACTTACAGATGTATTTTCATGTGTGTTATGCATCTGAAGATGCTAGATTTATAAAATACAGATATAGATCTATTTGTATGTTTCTTTTATATATGATGATTCTAGGAAAAGGTAGAGATATATGCATACATGCTTTTAGAAATATGGGAAGACTTTCATCAAAGATAAGTGAAGTGTTGCTTTGCTGTTAGCTATGCTCAATACCTGATTAGTACTAGAATAGTGAAGCAGTAGTAGTAGAAAAGTGATGTTTACGATATGTTGGGAGAGGAATTATTGATTATGGTACTTTATAAGAGTCTGTGTAAAAGTTCACTTGAAATTTGCCGCATAAATCTTGGTGTGTTAGAAATGTTAAGTGTACTCTGTCAAGTTTTAAGGCCTATATGGTCTTGTGAGTGTGGTTATGTTTCTACTTGCACATGTATTCTAATATGTGTTATGCTTTTGGCAATAGGTATACATAGAAGCATGCATGCTTTTAGGAATATGGTTAGAGTTATGGTAGAGACATGTGATAGTTTGCTGCTTTATGTTTGGCTAGGCCCAATATTCGTAGAATGGTGAAGCTGTAGAACAAAATTGAGTTTTAAGACATGTTGGCAGAATGGATTACTGAGTAGGCTACTTTCTATGAGTCTGGGGAAAGGTACACTTGAAATACACTGCAGAAATATAGATGTGTCTTTCAAATGTAAAGTTCAGTCTATTTGTTTATTTCTTTTATATATGATAACGATTTCAAAAGGTAGACATATATGCATGTATAGTTTCAGGAATATGGTGAGATTTATAACAGACTCATGTGTAGGTTTGATGCTTTATTTTGGGTACGCCCAACACCCTGAGTAGTTACAGAATTGTGAAGCTGCAGTACAAAAGTGTACACCATGTCATAGACCTCACTTTTGTGCTGCAATTTCAGTATTCGTCTACTACTCAGGATGTTGCACTCCTCCAATCACTCAGGCACTACCACAGTACTACTCCAATCACCCAGGCAGTACAAATGCACTTATAAAATCACCCAGGCACTTCCTATGTACTCCTGTAATCTCCCAGATATTACCCCTGCAATCATGGACTCACCAGGCATTACCTATGTACTCCTCTAATCCCCCAGACATTACTCCTGCAATCATGCAATCATAAATGCGTTAGCTATACACTGGTTTAATCACCCAGGCACTACCCTTGCACTCCTCCAATCACCCTGTCAGGATCTATGCACTCCTCTAATCACTTAGCCAGTGCCCATGCAATTATAAAATCACCCAGGGCCTACCATTACACTCCTCCAATCACTGAGGCACTACCACAGTACTACTCCAATCACTGAGGCAGTACCGATGCACTTATAAACTCACCCAGGCACTTCCTATGTACTCTTATAATCCCCCAGATATTATCCCTTAACTCATGCAATCACCCAGACATTACCTATGTACTCCTCTAATCCCCCAGACATTACCTCTGCACTCATGCAATCACCAATGCATTAGCTATACACTGGTTCAATTACCCAGGCAATACCTTTGCACTCCTCCAATCACCCTCTCAGGATCTACGCACTCCTCCAATCACTTAGCCAGTGCCCATGCACTTATAAAATCACCCAGGCACTATCTTTGCACTCCTCCAATCACTCAGGCTTTCCCTCAGTACTCCTGCAATCACCCGATCAGTACTCATGCAGTTATAAAATCACCCACTCACTTGCTATGTACTCCAGTAATCCCCCAGATATTACCCCCTGTAGTCATGGAATCACCCAGGCGCTAGTTATGTACTACCCCTGCAGTCATAGAATCATGCAGTGTCTAACTATGCACTCATGTAATAACCCACACACTACCCTTGCAGTCATAGAATCACCGGGCCTGATTCACAGAACTAACTTACGTCAAAAACGTAAAGTTAGTACTTTTGGTATTCACAGAATACACTTACTCATTTTGGTATTCACAGAATGAACTTACTCATTTCGGTATTCACAGAAGTTAGTAGTCCTAACTTTAGGACTCCTAAATGCCTTCTGTGAATACCGAAAGTCTTAAGTTAGGATTTTCTCAGTTTAGAGTAGTAAAGTTAGGTAACTTTACTACTCCTAAACTGAGAAAAATCCTAACTTTAAGACTTTGGGTATTCACAGAAGGCATTTAGGAGTCCTAAAGTTAGGAGTCCTAACTTTACTACTCCTAAACTGAGAAAAATCCTAACTTTAAGACTTCTCGGTATTCACAGAAGGCATTTAGGAGTCCTAAAGTTAGGACTACTAACTTCTGTGAATACCGAAATGAGTAAGTTCATTCTGTGAATACCAAAATGAGTAAGTGTATTCTGTGAATACCAAAAAGTACTAACTTTACGTTTTTGACGTAAGTTAGTTCTGTGAATCAGGCCCACCCTGTCTCTACTGTTGCACTCATCTATTCACCCAAGAAGTACCCATGCACTTATAAAATCACCCAGTCACTTTCTATGTAGTCATGTAAATCCCCAGATATTACCCCTGTAGTCATGCAATCACCCAGGCATTACCTATGTACTCCTTTAATCCCCTAGACGTTACCCCTGTACTCATGCAATCACTGATGCATTAGCTATACAGTGCTTCAATCACCTAGGCACTATCCTTGCACTCTTTCAATCACGCAGGCACTACTCTTGTACTTGTGTAATCACTCAGCCAGTACTCATGCACTTATAAAATCACCCAGGCACTACCTTTGCACTCATGTAATCACTCAGGCAGTACCTTAGTATTTCTGTAATCACCCAGGCAGTACTCATAGACTTATAAAATCACCCACTCACTTCCTATGTACTCCAGTAATCCCCCAGATATTACCCCTGTAGTCATGGAATCACCCAGGTACTACTTATGTACTACCCTTGCAGTCATAGAATCATGCAGTGTCTACCTATGCAATTATGTACTAACCCACACACTACCCTTGCAGTCATAGAATCACCCAGGCCCTACTGTTGCATTCATTTATTCACCTAGGCACTACTCAATGACTCATCTATGCCTTCAGGTGCTATTCATACACTTATCCATGCACTCAATGTTTATGTGTGCACTCATGCAATTAGCCAGTCACTATCCATCTTCTCCTGCAATTACCCAGCGACTACCTTTGGAGTCATACAATCCCCCAAGCACTACCCATGGAGTTTTGCAATCACTCAGGCAGATCTATTACATGACTCAGTTTCTAGGTTTCACTATATTCCAGAAATATTGTATATATATTTCTTTTAGATATGATGATGATTTGACCCAACACTCATGTAGTTATAAAAACACCCAAGTACTACCCATGCAGTCTTCCAATGATCCAGTCACTACATATGAGGTGCTGTAATCACTCAGGCATTACTCCTGCACTCATGCAAACATCCAGGCACTACCTATGCACTCATACAATCACCAAGGTATTACCCATGCACTCCTGTAATCCCCCAGATATTACCCGTCAGCTCATGCAATCACCCACACAGTAACCTATGTACTCCTCTAATACCCCAGACATTAGTCCTGCAATCATGCAATCACCAATGCGTTAGCTACACACCGGTTTAATCACCCAGGCACTACCCTTGCAGTCCTCCAATCACCCTGTGAGGATCTATGCACTCCTCCAATCACTTAGCCAGTCCCCATGCACTTATACAATCACTCAGGCACTACCTATGCACTTATGCAATCACCCAGGCACTACCCTAGTACTCCTCCAATCACCCAGGTAGTACCTTTGTTCTCATGCAATCACCCAGGCACTACCCCTGCACTCCTTCAATCACCCAGCCACTACCCCTGCAGTCCTTCAATCACCAAGCCACTACCCATGCACTTATATAATTATCCAGGCACTACCTTTGCACTCTTCCAATCACGCTGGCACTATCCCTGTAATTATGTAACCACTCAGCCAGTGCCCATTCAATTATTAAATCACCCAGGCACTACCTTTACACTCCTCCAATCACTGAGGCACTACCACAGTACTACTCCAATCACCCAGGCAGTACCGGTGCACTTATAAAATCACCCTGGCATTTCCTATGTACTCCTGTAATACCCCAGATATTATCCCTCAACTCATGCAATCACCCAGACATTACCTATGTACTCCTCTAATCCCCCAGACATTTCCTCTGCACTCATGCAATCACCAATGCATTAGATATACACATGTTTCATCACCCAGGCACTACCCTTGCACTCCCCCAATCACCCTGTCAGGATCTATGCACTCCTCCAATCACTTAGGCAGTACCGATACACTTATAAAATCATCCAGGCACTTTCTATGTACTCCTGTAATCTCCCAGATATTACCCCTCAACTCATGCATTCACCCAGTCCATTACCTATGTACTCCTCTAATCCCCCAGACATTAGTGCTGCAATCATGCAATCACCAATGCGTTAGCTATACACTGGTTTAATCACCCAGGCACTAACCTTGCACTCCTCCAATCACCTTTGTCAGGATCTATGCACTCCTCCAATCACTTAGCCAGTGCCCATGCACTTATAAAATCACCCAGGCACTACCTTTACACTCCTCCAATCACTGAGGCACCACAACAGTACTACTCCAATCACCCAGGCAGTACCGGTGCACTTATAAAATCACCCTGGCATTTTCTATGTACTCCTGTAATCCCCCAGATATTATCCCTCAACTCATGCAATCACCCAGTCATTACCTATGTACTCCTCTAATCCCCCAGACATTACCTCTGCACTCATGCAATCACCAATGCATTAGATATACACTGGTTTAATCACCCAGGCACTACCCTTGCACTTCCCCAGTCACCCTGTCAGGATCTATGCACTCCTCCTATCACTTAGTTGGTGCCCATGCACTTATAAAATCACCCTGGCACTACCTTTACACTCCTCCAATCACTGAGGCACTACCACAGTACTACTCCAATCACCCAGGCAGTACCGATGCACTTATACAATCACCCAGGTACTTTCTATGTACTCCTGTAGTCCCCCAGATATAACCCCTGAACTCATGCAATCACCCAGGCATTACGGGCCTGATTCACAGAACTAACTTACGTCAAAAACGTAAAGTTAGTACTTTTTGGTATTCACAGAATACACTTACTCATTTTGGTATTCACAGAATGAACTTACTCATTTGGGTATTCACAGAAGTTAGTAGTCCTAACTTTAGGACTCCCAAATGCCTTCTGTGAATACCGAAAGTCTTAAAGTTAGGATTTTTCTCAGTTTAGGAGTAGTAAAGTTAGGACTCCAAACTTTACTACTCCTAAACTGAGAAAAATCCTAACTTTAAGACTTTCGGTATTCACAGAAGGCATTTAGAGTCCTAAAGTTAGAGTCCTAACTATTACTCCTAAACTGAGAAAAATCCTAACTTTAAGACTTTCGGTATTCACAGAAGGCATTTAGGAGTCCTAAAGTTAGGAGTCCTAACTTTACTACTCCTAAACTGAGAAAAATCCTAACTTTAAGACTTTCGGTATTCACAGAAGGCATTTAAGAGTCCTAAAGTTAGGACTACTAACTTCTGTGAATACCGAAATGAGTAAGTTCATTCTGTGAATACCGAAATGAGTAAGTTCATTCTGTGAATACCAAAATGAGTAAGTGTATTCTGTTAATACTAAAAAGTACTAACTTTACGTTTTTGACGTAAGTTAGTTCTGTGAATCAGGCCCTACCTGTGTACTCCTCCAATCCCCCAGACATCACCCCTGCACTCATGCAATCACCAATGCATTAGCTATATACTGGTTCAATCACCCAGGCACTACCCTTGCACTCCTCCAATCATCCTGTCAGTATCTATGCACTCCTCCAATCACTCAGCCAGTACCCATGCACTTTTAAAATCACTCAGCCACTACGTATGCACTGATGCAATCACCCAGGCACTACCGTAGTACTCCTCCGTTCACCAAGGCACTACTCTTGTTCTCATACAATCACACAGGCACTACCCCTGCAGTCATGCATTCACTCAGACACTACCCCTGCACTCATGCAATTACCCAGGCATTATCCCTGCACTCATGCAATCACCTAGGCATTATCCCTGCACTCATGCAATCAGACAGGCATTACTAAAGCACTCCTTCAATCATACAGCCACTACACATGCACTTATGTAATGACCCAGGCAGAACCCTTGCACTCATGCAATCACCCAGGTACTATCTATGCAGTGTTCCAATCAATCAGGCACTATCCATGCATTCTTCAATATACCAAGGCAGCATCTGTGCATTGCTCTAATCACGCTGGCATTATCTTTGCACTCATGTAATCACCCAGGTATTACCTATGCAGTTCTTCAATCACTCAGACAGTACCCATGCGCTCCTCCAATCACCCAGGCACTACCCATGAGGGTCATGCAATCACCCAGGCATTACCTAAGCACTTCTTTAATCACTTAGGTAGTACTCATGCAGTCCTCTAATTTCATAGACACTACCCCTGCACTCATGTAATCACTCAAGCACTATCCATGCAGTTATCCATGCTCTCAGTCACAACTTATGCACTCATTTCATTTACTGCTGCACTCATTAAATCACTCAGGCAGTACTTATGCACTCATGTAATCAGCCAGTTACTATTCATCCTGTTCTGCAATTACCCAACTAGTATTGTTGCACTCATACAAACACCTAGACACTACTGTTGTACTTATTCATTCATGTAGGCACTACTTATATACTCATCTATGCATTCAGGATCTATTCATGCCCTTATCCATGCATACAATCTCTACGTCTGCACTTATGCATTCAGTTAATTAGTATCCAATGTCTCCTGCAATTATACAGGCATTACCCTTGCACTCATACAATCATCCAGGCACTACCCATGGAGTCATGTAATCACTGAGATACACCCATCATATATCTTAGCTGTAAGTCTTAACGTATTGCGGAAACCATTTATACATATTTCTGTACCTTTTGGTAGTATATATTAAAGTAATATATAAATAAATGTATACTTGTGTTTTATATGTCTAGCATCTTCAGATGCATAATATGTATCAGAATACATGTGCAAGTAGAGATATACGTTAGTTACAACACCATGCAGACCTTAAAACTTGGCAGATTTCTGTTCAGATTTGTAGCAGATAATGAAAATTATGTGGTATACTTGAAGTGTAGCTTTCCACAGACTGATACAAAGTAGCGTTATAATTGATTCTTCTCTTAATATGCCTTAAACCTCACTTTTGTGCTGCTGCTTCATCGTTCTATGACTACATAGGGTGTTGGGCCTAGTAAAAGATATAGCAGCAATCTTTCATATGTCTCTGGTGTAAGTCTCACAATCTTCTTAAAAACATGCATGCATATGTCTGTACCTTTTGTTAGTAGTATCCTATATCAAAGAAACATACAAATAGATGTATACTTGTGTTTTATATGTGTAGTATGTTCAGATGTATAAGGCATATCACAGTACATGTGCAAGTTCATACATATCTTAAACAGAAGACCATGAAGACGTTAAAAGTTGAGAGAGTGCACTTCATATTTCAAAGAGACACTTAGATTTATTTAGTGCACTTCAAGTGAACTTTTCCATAGAGTCTTACAAAGTATCATAATCACTAATTTGTCACTTATCATATGTTAAATATTAGTTTTCTGGTGCTGCTGCTTTACTATTTTACTAGTAGTTAGGTATTGAACAAAGTCAAAATAAATAACTAAGAAGCAAGAGAAGTGCAGACAGAAGCAACAGAGGTGCAGAAGGAGGCAAGAGAAGTGCACAAACGAGCAAAAGAAGTGCAGAAAGATCCAAGAGCAGTGCAGAAAGAAGCAACAGAGGTGCAGAAGGAGGCAAGAAGGGTGCAGAAGGAGCGATGAGAGGTGTAGAAATTTGCAAGAGAGGTTTAGAGAGAAGCAACAGAGGTGCAGAAGGAGACAAGACAACTGCAAAAAGAGGCAAGACAGTTGCTGAAATACGTAAGAGAGGTGCAGAAAAAGGAAACAGGGGTGCAGAAAATTCAAGAGAAGTGCAGAAAGAGGGAAGAAGGATGTAGAAAGAGGTAAGAGGGGTGCAGAAAGAGTAACATAAGTGCAGAAAGAAGCAAGAGTAATGGAGAAAAAAGTAAGAGGTGCAGAAAGAGGGAAGTGGGGTAGAGAAAGAGGCAAGAGAAGTGCAGAAAGAAGCAAGAGAGGTGCAGAAAGAGACAAGAAAGGTACAAAAAGAGGGAAGAGGGGTGCAGAAAGAGGCAACAGAGGTGTACAAAGAGGGAAGAAGGGTGTAGAATGAGGCAACTGGGGTACAGAAAGAAGCAAGAAAGGTACAGAAAGAAGCAAGAGAAGTACACAAACAAGTAACAGAGGTGCAGAAAGAGGCAAGAGGGTTGCAGAAAGAGGGAAGAGAGGTTCAGAAAGAGGGAAGAAGGATGTAAAAGAGGCAAGAGCAGTGCAGAAGGAGTATCAGAAGTGTACAAAGAAGTAAGGGAAGTGGCAAAAGAAGGAAGAGAGGTGGCGAAAGAGGCAAGTGGGGTAGAGAAAGAGGCAAGAGAAATGTATAAAGAAGCAAGAGAGGTGCAGAAAGAGACAAGAGAGGTACAGAAAGAAGGAAGAGGAGTGCAGAAAGAGGCAACAGAGGTGCAGAAAGAGGGAAGAAGGGTGTAGAAAGAGGCAACAGGGGTACAGAAAAAAGCAAGAAAGGTACAGAAAGAAGCAAGAGAAGTACACAAACAAGCAACAGAGGTGCAGAAAGAGGCAAGACAGTTGCAGAAAGAGTCAAGAGAGGTTCAGAAAGAGGGAAGAAGGATGTAAAAAGAGGCAAGAACGGTGCAGAAGCAGTATTAGAAGTGCACAAAGAAGCAAGAGAAGTGCAGAAAGAAAGAAGAGAGGTGCAGAAAGAGTCAAGTGGGGTAGAGAAAGAGGCAAGAGAAGTTCAGGAAGAAGCAACAGAGGTGCAGAAAGAGACAAGAGAGGTACAGAAAGAGGGAAGAGGGGTACAGAAAGAAGCAAGAGGGGTGTAGAAAGAAGCAAGAGTAGTGTAGAAAGAACCAACAGAGGTGGAGAAGGAGCAACAGGTATGCTGAAAGAAGCAAGAGGAGTGTCAAAATTTGTAAGAAAGGTGCAAAAAGAACCAAGACTAATGCAGAAAGAATCAACAGGTGCACAAACAGACAAGAGGGGTGCAGAAAAAGGGAACAGGGGTGTAGAAAGAGACAAGCGAGGTGGAGAAACAGGCAAGAGAACTGCAGAAAGAAGCGACAGAAGTGCAGAAAGAGGCATGAGGGGTGCAGAAAGAGGGAACAGAGGTGCAGAAAGACGCAGCATGGGTATACAAAGAAGGTAGAGGGGTGCAGAAAAAGGCAACAGAGGTGCACAAAGAGGGAAGAAGGGTGCAGAAAGAGGCAACAGGGGTACGGAAAGAAGCAAAAGAGCTGCAGAAAGAAGCAAGAGAAGTTGAGAAGGAAGCAACAGAGGTGCAGAAAGAGGCAAGAGGGGTGCAGAAAGAGGCAACAGAGATGCACAAAGACAGAAGAAGGGTGCAGAAAGAGGCAAGAGGGGTACAGAAAGAAGCAAGAGAGGTGCAGAAAGAAGCAAGAGAAGTACAGAAAGAAGCAACAGAGGTGCACAAAGAGGCAAGAGGGGTGCAGAAAGAGGCAAGAGAGGTTTAGAAAGAAGCAACAGAGCTGCAGAAAGAGACAGGAGAAGTACAGAAAGAGGCAAGAGAGTTGTAGAAACAGACAAAAGAAGTGCAGAAACATTCAAGACGGTGTAGAAAGAGTGAAGAAATGTGCGGAAAGAGAGAACAGGGGTGGAGAAAGAGGGAAGAGAGGTGTAGAAAGAGGGAAGAAGGATATAGAAAGGGGTAATAGTTAGGTATTGAGTATAGAGCAGCAACCCTTCACATGATTCTGCTGTAAGTTTCACCATCTTTCTGAAACCATGCATGCATGACTCTGTACTTTCTGCTAGTGTACTATATATAAAAGAAGCATACAAATATATGTATACTTCTGTTTTATATGTAAAGCATCTTCAAATGTATGACACATATGAGAATACATGTGAAAGTAGAGACATACCTCAATCACAACATCATGCAGGCCTTAAAAGTTGACAGACTGCACTTTAGATTTGATTTGGGTAGCTGTAGAGAAATCCTTTAGTTGTGCTCTGTGATTCTGTTGTATAGGTTGTGATGTCTTCTAATTACAGGAATTGTGCAGTGTCAGATATAGCTTTGGAATGCAATTAAAAATATGTCTTTATTTATACATGAGAATATTTGTATATAATTATTTTAATAATTTTAAATTATTTAACAAAATATTTAAACTTTTCTTTTTTTCCAGATATTCTCCATAATTATTAAGAAAGCTTCAGTATGACAAGAAAAGTGCAAAAGAAAAGACAACAAAAAAACCAGTACTATTTAAAGGAGATAGAAAAGCAGAAATTAGATGAAGTACAACATGTGACGTTGAAGAAAAAGTCTTCTGGTAAGAGAACTAAAGAATTTGTTAAAAGACTTTTAAAGAATGTAATGAATTTTCAAAATGGGGAAAAGAGAAGGAAAAGTACTACAACCAATCAGAAGGAAACGAAAAAAGGACAAATTAATGGAAAATCAGTTTATGGGAAAACAATATATGTTGAAAGAGGGATGAAAGTATATAAAGACATTAGGAAGAGAATGTATAAAAGTAGAGTTCTACAAAATGTATTGAAAGATTGCAAAAAATATAAATGAAGATCAGCATTTTACAAGAAAAAAGAAAAGATTGAAAGTGTAGTAATTGAAAAGAAGATTGTTTATCTTAGTATTGAAGAGAATAAAGACATTGAATAAAACAATGCACTTTATGAAGGAGAAAAGTAAATGAAAAAGACTGGTTAATAGAACTAACTTTTGCAAAAACTTTTCGGGAGAATGGAAGCACACTTCTAGTACTGAACCTTTTTTTAATGAAGAAAGCTATTTTCAACAAAATACATTAGTTCATGCAGTTGATACCAGTGGTCGTTGTTATTAGGTTAAAAACGGTTGTCCAAATGAAAAAGAAAAGATGTTTCCTAGAAATATGGAAGAAGTAATAGCTGAAAAAGTTCAAGGGAGATATACACAAGCTCCAGTGTATAAGTGGGATTGTAGTAGTATTTGTAGTATACGACGGGAATCTATTGATATATTATGACATTTCTTATGAGAATATGGTAAAAAAAAAAGTGTCAAACAGAAGATTAAGATGTTGCAAGTACTAGATCCTTGTAAAGTGAGAAAATATACTAAGTTGCAGGGTCATTCTCTGGCTTGTTTTTCTAGAAAACCGTGTCGAAGTAATTTTCATCATTTAAGAATGTTAGCAGTACATCACTCAGAAATGCGGAAGTTAGTAAGAAGATTGTACTATGTAAAAAGTCCTGCATTATCTTTAAGTGAAATAAACACAGCTCTTTTGCATGGTTCAGTCTTGGATGTAAAAAAAGTTTCTGATGATATACAGTTTCGTTTCTTTGGCCCTCAAGAGGAGTGTAGAGAAAGTGAGAGCTTGATAAGTGTAGGTGTTGAAGAAGAGGTGGAAAATAGTACTACTGAGAAGTTTGCAGAAGAAATTACAAAGTTTAAGGTAGTGTCTTATGAAAAACCAAACTATGTTTGTATTTGTTATCGACGTACTCACTATAGAAGTCAAACTAGGAATGTTGATGTGTATTTAAAAAGTGAAAAGGAAAACAATGATAAGTGGGAGCAATTTGGTGCTTATTTGTTGGTGGAAGGTTGTTTTGAGTTGGGTGGTGATCAACATATTTGTAAATATTGTTACAACAAATTAGAAGAGAACAAAATGCCAGCTAGAGCTGTGCATAATAACCTAGAGTTGGCAGCTATTCCTCTGGAACTGGTAGATTTAAATACGTATGAGTCCATTCTTATTCAATCTGTGCACCCATTTCAGGATATAGTTCATATGGAGCCTAAAACAGGTAAGCTGCCTCAAACAGATTTACAAAAAGGTTTAAAAGGAAGAGTTGTGTACTTATCTTTAGATTTTAAGAAAAATATTGAAACTGTTGGTGTAGAGAGAGAGGAAAGTGAAAACCTGTAGTTATTCTAGTTAATGGTGGGCCAACAAAGAGTCGGAAAATATGGCAAAAGTTAATAGATGTCACCAAACTTCAAAAGGCTACATTATATCTTGTACAGAACAATATTTATTATAGAAATGTATATGTGGAAGAACAAAAAATATCTTTAGAAGATGAAAGAGAAATTTCAACTGGCCAAATAGAAAAAGTGGACAACTCAAGGAGTGAAGAAATTTATGAACATTATAGTATACATCCTCTATATTCAAAAGAATTGATAGGAAACACTATTGAATTATTCCAAATGAAGAAAGTGAAGGGAACTCGAATGAGTGTATGGGAAAAAAGTTTAGAAGCTCGTTTTTTTCCACAGCTCTTCCCCACTGGAAAAGGTGGACGATATGATGAACGACCAGTACAGATTCCAGCTTCAGAATATCGTACAACAAGATTGTACTCAGAAGATCCAAGATTTCGACAGTGTATTCCATATTTATTTCATCTTCTGTTTGAAAGTGACTTGTCTGGACTTTCATATGCAGTGAACCACATATTAAAAACAGGAGTTCATGTTACACATCTTTCTGCAAAGGAATTGTTGGACAAAGTTCAACAAAGAGACTATCATTTAGAATCTCAGGTAATTAATTTGATGGCGTGTCAACGTGATACTAACGAGTATTGGTATCATCGTCACTGAGAACTTAAATGTATGTTAAGGAACTTAGGAACCCCTACGTGGTTTGTTATGCTTAGCTGTGCTGAATACGCATGGGACGATCTACTTGAATTTCTACGAGAAGCAAATTCAAATGTAAAAACATTGAATTGAAGACAGCTGGAGAACTGTGTTCGTTGGATCCTGTAAATGTGTGCAGATATTTTGATCATAGGTTTCAAGCTATGATGTCTTTTATCTGCAATAAAAATAATCCACCTCTTGGAGAAGTTATTGATTTCCTTTGGAGAAAGGAGTATCAAGCCAGAGGCGCTCCTCATATACACATGCAATTATGGATCAAGAATGCTCCTTAATTTGGAACCTATTCTGATGAAACTGTTTTGTCTTTCATTGAAGACTATGTTACCTGTGCCATTCCAAAAAAGGAGGAGAAAACAGCTTAAGACAACAAGTTTTACGGTTTCAAAGTTATCGATGTGGAAAATATTGTCGACGGAAATACACGCCAAAGGGAACATTTTATACAAACTGTCTTTTTGGATTCCCACGTCCAGTAATTTCAAAAAGAAGAGTCAACAGTTTCATGTCAGCAGTAAGACACACTATAACTCGAAAATCTCCGAAGAATACTAACAGCATAAAAAGAACTGAAGATTCAAAGTATATTAATGACTACAATACAGTGATTTTGACAATGTGGAATGCAAACATGGATATCCAGTATGTTGCAGCTAATTCGATTGCTTTTGCTCGCTATGTTACGTCATATATAACTAAATCTGAAAAGACGGAGTTGAAAGAAATGTGGGAAGAAATTTCACAAGAGAAGATTCTTAGTAATAAATTGTAAAGCTTTAGTTTGAAGATGCTTTCCCATCGAGAGATTGGATCCTACGAATGTTTGGATCGGTTGACCTCTGCAACTTTATATTCAAAGTCAAGAGGAATCATTTGGGTGACTCTAGGTCTTGCTGCAACACGAAATCGAGTATTGAAATCTGTTAAAAAAATTGAATACTTAGCATTGAATGAACCAGAAAGTACACATATTGTTAAAACTAATATGTTGGATACGTACTATCCCAAAAGGAGTCCACATCTGGAAAACATATGTCTCTATGAAGTACTGCAACATTACAGTTTTAAGAGAAATGTTACAGAAAATATAAATGAAGAAAAATATGCAGTAATTGGATGTGATGGATGTTTGGTAAAACATGCCAAAGAAAATCTTATTACCCACAGGAAACTCAGTTGTGAAACTCCAGATAAAAGGGAATTTTTCTATTTAGCACTTCTGCAACTCTTCAAGCCTTGGCGTAGTGAAATGGAATTACTTGGAGATTTTGACTTCTATGAAGATTGTTTTAATGCATGTAAAGATAGCATTCAATGCAAATTTTTCCAAATTATCTACAAATGTTAAATGAAGAGATTGAACAAGAAACTACTATTGCAGCTGAAATAGCTAGAGACAGTTCTCAAGATACTCAAAGTTCTGCTCCACTAAGTCAAGATCCACTAGGACAACCAATTCTTGAAAATGAAGCAGCAATAGCCATGAATGAAGTAGAACCGGCAATGCAACAAGCACAACAGGATATTATTGACTTGGGAAACTTGGAAGAAGAACTAAATATTGAACAAAATTAAATATATCAGCAAGTGACACACCCGATACAGCATGGTTTACTGCATGAAAAAAAAGAATGCCAATGCACATCATTTAAACCTATTTGAATGTATATCAGTGGGTAAGCTGGAACAGGAAAAAGTTTCTTAAAGTTTTGACCAGTTATCTACACAAAACCACTGAATCACATTTATCTTGTGTTGTGACCGCTCCAACTGGGTTAGCCGCACACAATATTAAAGGGATTATGTTACATCGATTACTCATGCTCCCAGTTGAACATGAAAATAAGTTGGAATATCACAAGCTATCTGGAGAAGCTTGTTATGAAGTTTCAAGAGTACTCAAGAAAATGAAACTTCTAATCATTGATGAGGTGAGCATGGTGTCAAACTTAATGCTTGCCTTTGTAAATTTAAGAATGCAACAGATTTTAAAAACAGATTATGATGTTCTATTTGGAGGAAAATGTGTAATTGTATTCAGCGACTTAATACAACTTACTCCTGTAAAAGGGCAACCTGTTTTTAAAACACTTGCCATGAAGACACTAGGAAATCTTTGGGAAGTATGGAAATGTCAACATTTGGCCTCATTTTGAATATAAAGCACTTATTAAGAATATGCGACAAGCAAGTGATGAACATTATGGAAACATTCTTCAAGATATAAGAATTGGTGTTTTGACAAAACATGGTAAAGAAGCTTTACAAACTCGGCTTTTAACGAACTTGTTTGCAAATGAAAACATAGCACCTGAAATAATGTACAAAAAATTAGAGAAAAGAAGTCTATAGTTTGCCTAATGCCTACACTGCAAGAGTGTTTTACATTCACTCAAGAACTTTTGAAATTGGAAAAACAACCAATAGTGAAAATGGAAGCTATTGATAAATTGGAACACGAAGGAGTTATTATTCTTCTCTCAGAGAAATTACAGTCAAAATTGGATTCTTTGGAAAAGTCGGTGTCTAAGACTGCAGGTTTAGAAAATACTTTGGGGCCGATTCCGATTCGGGCCGGAAATCTCTCCGACCGAGCCGGACTCGGAGAGATTTCCGACCGAATCGGACCCTAGCAGCCCGACCGAACGAGTACGATGCGCACGTATGCCATCGGACTCGAGTCGGTCGGACTCCCATTGAAGTCAATGGGAGCCGGTCGTACAACGCGTACGCGGGCTCCCATTGACTCAATGGGTGCGAGGCGGACAAGGGCGCCCCCTACAGCGTGTACGCGGCAAAGCGACTCGCGCCGTACACGCACAGGTAGGGGGGACCCATGGGTCCCCCCTGTGTGCGTCTCGCGCGGCTACGCATACAGGGGGGTCCGACACAGACCCCCAAAGTACGGCTCCGACTGATCTTTCGAGCCGGAGTGCGCGGCTCGGTCGGACTGCTCACGG
The DNA here is from genome assembly GCA_963921515.1 of Calotriton arnoldi. NCBI lineage: Eukaryota > Metazoa > Chordata > Amphibia > Caudata > Salamandridae > Calotriton > Calotriton arnoldi. The sequence goes on from CAWUFW010020011.1 coordinate 84,125, forward strand.
CGCGCATCGTACTTACCCGGCCGGGGAACGTCTCCATTGCGCGGTGCGAGTCGAGTCCGAGCGAGTCGGTCGGTGCGGTTCGACCCGGGAACGAGTTGGTCGGAGCGGTCGGGACGCCCGGACGAGTCGGTCGGCGATTCGCATCGTACTCGCTCGCCCGGACGCGCGTACGAATCGGTCGGGAAATAGGGCTCCGAATCGGATCCGGTTAAGCCGAATCCGATTCGGAGCCCTACTGGCTGAGATCAGAATCGGCCCCTTTATATGTATGTGTAAATTGTCGGGTAATTTTATGGCGTAATTTCAATGTAGAAGAAGGTTTAGTAAATGGAGCAATGGGAAAAGTTGTTGATTTTGTAAATTTTCAGAACAGAGATGGAATTGAATTTTTGAAGATTAAATGTGATCAGATTGAAGAGGTAAAACAGATTAGACGTTGTGCTGTTCGTTTTTGCTTGTAAAAGACTTGTATGTTCGTAGAAAACAGTTTCCTCTTTCTTTAGCATATGCAGTAACCATTCATAAATCTCAAGGTTTAAGTGTAGACAGTGCTTTGGTAAATATTGGAAGTACAGTGTTTAAAGAGGACATGGCATACGTTGCATTGTCTCGAGTAAGAACATTATCTGGTTTGTATTTGGTTGATTTTGATGAGAAAAAGATTAGTGCTGATGCAAATCGAGTAAGAGAGTATAATCGGTTAAGAAGACTTTATGCTCCTAACTTAGGTGAATATCCCATATATGAGAAACGTGTAATGTGTCCAAATTGGAAATATAACAAACATTCTAGTGAGATTCAAAAAAGAAAACCATTCAAGATAATGATGAAGCTGCAAAGAAAATGAAAATGTACACTGTTGATGATATTGTAGGATACCAGTTAGAAAATAGTTCAGGTATCAACTGCTACGCTAATGTAATTGTAAATGTTGTCTTTTATCTAGAGGATCTTCATCATGAAATTATGGAAAATCGAGAAAAAAGATTCTGTTCTTTACTGCATTATATTTTTCAAAAGTTGGTAACTGATAGAACTAAAATCCATACTACTTCTGGAATTCAGAATCTTTTGGATATATGTACTAGTTCATTGAAATTCACATTGAATATACAACAAGATGCACAAGAATTTCTTATGTTTATGCTTGGAGTATTGGAAGATGAAGGAATAGAAATTGAAAATTTATTTGGACTAAGTTATGGATGGGATCATAAATGTGAAGAGTGCTCATTTTCTTCTACCACTGAAATAGACACTGAACGATTCATATACTTGACGATACCAGATTGCAAATCAGTGTCTTAATAAATTAGTAAAAACAGCTAACCAAGATATGAAATGCTCTCATTGTAAATCAGAAATGTTGTCAACATTATATATAGAAAGATTTGGAAAATATGTCATTTTAATGCTACAACGTTGTAGAGCAAATGGAAGAAAATTGGAAACCAAAATTAAAAGTTTTGTGGCAAGTCAACTATCAATTGCAGGAAGAACTTTTAAAGCAGTGGCTAATATTTTCCATGATGGACCTACTACAACACCTGGACACTATACTGTGTATTTAAAGTGCAATAAAGGATGGACACATTGCAATGATGCCCATTTGGAATTCAAATGTAGGTTGCCTTTCAAATTACCAAATTCATATCTTATATTTTTGATGCCAAAGTTTTGAAAACATCATTCGGCCTATTGGGAAGATGTGAACACGAATTAATGAGTTTATTTTGGATATTTTCAATGCAAATGGATTTGGAAACATTATCCGGCCTATTGGGAAGATGTGAACAATTACTGTTTGGATTATTGTTTGTGCTAATTCTTATTGCATTTGCAAAATTGTGTTTGAAAGAAGTAGTTAATATATTTGATCTTTATATTATACACAATGTAAATGAGAGTGTATATTTTAGAAAATGTACTTCAGAGAAATAAATGATTTAATGTAGTTGAAGAATGTAATTTAGAAACTGTAGATAGGTAAACAGATAGTTAAACTTGTTGTAAACATTTTCAATGCAGATTTGTATTTTTTTTACAATCTCATTGATTGTATTTTTTTCCCCACTGTTATATGATTATCTACATTGAAATCACTGTGTATGGTGAAATTCAGTAGAATCTGAGAACAGCAAAAAAGGGAAACTGAATATGTTATGTAATTCTAAAATGATGTTGTGTTCTTAAAACTATAATATTATATGTAATAACAGTTTTTCTTCTTTTTTTACAGAAAGTAATACTAAAGTTTGAAAAGATTTTAAATTCAGTTTACAACAAAACTACTGTAAAATAGTTTCACTGAGTTTTGTATCTTCTTTAGTAAAGAAGGTAAGATGAAATAATGTAATAAGCATGATAATATGAACTAATGTTTACAGTCACTTTTACTGCACTCATCCATTTTTTCAAACACTACCCTAAACTCATCTATACAGTTAGGCACTATTCCCACACTCCTGCCATCACTCATGCACTATCCATGCACTTCACCAATCACCTAGCCTGTACCCATACAGTTATAATATCACCCAGACACTACCTATGTACTCCTCCACTCACCCAGGCGCTCTCTGTACACTCATGCAATCAGCTAGACATTACCCGTACACTCTTCCAATCACCCAAGTAGTACCTATACACTTCTCCAATCCCTAAACATTACCCCTGCACTCATGCAATAACCCAAACACTACCCTTGCACTCTTTCAATCATCCAGGCAGTATCTATACAATGCTCTATTCATTCAGGCAGTACACATGCACTTATAAAATCACCCAGGCACTATTTATGCAGTCCTCCAATCACCCAGCCAGAACCCTTCAAGTTAAAAAATCACTCAGGCACTACCTATGCACTCCTGCAATCACCCAGGCACTACCTCTACACTCATGCAATTAGCTAGACATTACCCCTACACTCATGGAATTACTGAGGCATTACCTATGCACTCCTCTAATCCCGCAGACATTACCTCTGCACTCATGCAATCACTTAGGCATTAGCCATGCACCCCTCTAATTATCTACACATTACCCCTGCACTCATGCAATCACTTAGGCATTACCTATGCATTCCTCCAATGACCCAGACATTTACCCTGCACTCATGCAATCACCTAGCTATTACCCATGCAGTCATTCAATCACTCAGGCAGTACCCATGCACTTATAAAATCATCCTGGTACTTCCTATGCACTCATGCATTAACCCAGGCACTACTTATGCACTTCTGCAATCACCCAGGAACTACCACTACACTCATGCAACCACCAAGACATTACTCGTGCACTCATGCAATCACCCAGGCACTAGCTATGCACTCATACAATAACCCAGGCACTACTCTTGCACTGCTGCAATCACCCGGGCAGCATTCATGCACTCCTCCAATCATTCAGCCAGTACCCATGCACTTAAAAAAATCACCCAGGCACTACTTATACACTTTTCCAATCACCCAGGCACTACCACTACAGTAATGCAACCACCCAGACATTAATCCTGCACTCATGCAATCAGCCAGGCACTAGCTATGAACTTATAGAATAACCCAGGCTGTAGTTTTGCACTGCTGCTATCACCCAGGCAGTATCCATGCACCCCTCAAATCATCCAGCCAGTATCCATGCACTTAAAACATCACCCAGATACTACTTGTACACTTTTTCTATCACTCACGCACTACCAATACAGTCATACAACGACCCAGACATTACTCTTGCACTGATGCAATCAGCTAGACATTAGTCATGCACTCCTCCAATTACCTACACATTATCCGCGCAATCATGCAATCACTTAGGCATTACAGATGCACTCCTCCAATGACCCATACATTACCCCTGTACTCATGCAATCACCTAGCTATTACCCTTGCAGACTTTCAATTACTCAGGTAGTACCCATGCACAATTATCCAGACACTATCTATGCACTGATGCAATCACACAGGCACTACTAATGCACTCCTCAATGCACCTAGGCATTACCCACGCACTCCTCCAATCAGCCATTCACTATCCATGTACTCCTTCAATCACTCAGGCACTACTCTTGCACTCATCCAATAACTCAAGCACTACCCCTGTACTCATATAATTACCCATCCAGTACCCATGCACTTATAAAATAATCCATGCACTACCTATGCACTTATGCAATCACACAGGCACTACTGATGCACTCCTTGATGCACCTAGATATTACCCATGCACTCTTACAATCACCTAGGCATTACCCATGTACTCATGCAATCACTCAGGTAGTACACATGCACTTCTGCAATCACCCAGGCACTACACATGCACTCATGCAATCACACATGCACTACCCATACACTTCTCCATATATTCCACTTGCCACAATTCATACAACACTTACAAATCTATCTATTTTTAACCCAATTTTTTTTCTTCTTTTTTTGTTTTATATTTTTTTTGTTTTTTTAACTCTTTTTGAATTTTTTGGGTGTTTTAAAGAAGAAAAAAAACAGAAGCAACAGTGAAAATTTTCAAACAAGTATGCAATTAGGAAGTCATTGCATAATTATTATTTTTTTTAAATTAACAGTGGTGGTTCCTAATGGTAACCAGGATGGCATCCAGTGATTGCTCCCCAAAACATAAGATCTTCCTACATTTCATGTTGTAGAAGCAGATGAGGTGCTAGGTCCATCAGTGTTCTCCTCAGTTGCCTGCTTTTGTTGTTCCCGTCGAAGCTGTTCTCTTGCGAGACGCCGAGGGTGCATTGATTGCAAATGCTTTAACATAGATGACGCTCCAGCAAGAATACTTCTTTCCTGAACCTCGTGAGAGGACCTTCTCACAAATGGTGTGTCGTGTAGTTCCTATATATCCTATACAGGATCTGCGCGTACAGATAACATAAACTGTGGGATTGGTGGCGGACGGATTCCATGCACCCCCACCGGATACGTTAGCCTGTCTGTATCAGCTAGCTCACAGTGCCACTAGAGTCTCCTCTTATCAGGGAGAGAATAGTTCTTGGCAACCTCAGAACATGACAACCCTGATCCCTCAGAATCGTGGAAACAATATACTACCTTTCGCTCAGTCACTCGTGCTCACTTAGTTTGTCTCAGAGAGTTACACAGAATAAACAGGCTGGGCGTTTCAATAAGTATTTATTGAACAGTTGTTATTTCTAGTGTAGAATATATGAGCTGCAACAACCATTAGACAGGAGCAGAGATATATGATTAGCAATACTACGAAAGTAAAAGGATGGTATAGTTCTACCATCTTGCAGAAATCATGAATATATACATGTACATAAAACACATGATAAAAAGTGCGTACTCCTACGATGCTTCCCTAACTAGATGTACCTAAATGTACCTAGCATCTATGTAGGTGTTATGTCAAGAATCCCTCTAGGATCTAGTCCACCCCATTACCTGAGAGTTTAGAGAACATGGGACCCCGTCCTGGTCTCGAATTGGACACCCCGCGAAGGATGTTAGACCACTACTAGCTGGAGCGTCTGCATGCAGGAACCTCAGCATCTCTGGTCAGTGTGTCAGCCGGGAAGTCATGTTCTCCTCTCTCTTCCTAAGCAAGATGTGTTGTATATATACCTATAGGTCTCCCCAGGGGTCCTACCTTGCTGTGTTACTGTGTCGGCCTAAAGGATGATGTTGGGCCTGAACTTTATACAGAGATATTATACAGGAGATGGTAATCCTACTGTTAGTCCTGCTGTGCTTCCAAGAAGCCTCATGCATAATGTATGAGAATCGAACCAGGGAAAACCCGCGTTCTGAGTGCAGTGTCATATCTAGGTAAAAGGTCAGTGCCTACGAACCATTATGTATGCAATGTAGGGAAGGATGTAGGTGAAAGGTTGCGATGTTACCTGCGCCTATATAGGGTACCTATATGGAATATAACACCCACTCCTCTTCTGAATGGACGACATATGTAACCTATTACAGTACTACTAACATTACTAGATAGTGGTACGCACGAAGATTTATAAAACCATCTCTTTAGCTTAAAATGTTTTAAAAACTTCTAAAAAATTTCTAAAAACTTTAAAAATGTAAAATGAAATGATTTTCAGCCTAGCTCTATAAAAGTGTCCGTGATTATAGTCCGAACCACTATAAGCATTAAAAAGCCATGGATGCCCAAAAAATGAAAGGAATGTCAATATAGTTTCATAGTGTCCAAATTTGAGCTTGTTTAGAAAAGGGCGAATTTTTCCCAGCACATGATGAGCCAAATGAGTTCAAATGTTTGTGTCCTGGCTGGTAGACGCAACATTTTTGTTGCTTTCTTCCGCAGTAGACGGCCCCTGTAACACCTCGCAGAGCACGTCAATTGAGCACAGATGTTCCACGCTGTCCGCAGTCGGTGCTGGGGCAGCCTGTGGCCCGTCCAAAGCCTGGGTGTCAGAGGAGGAGCTGGTGATCAGACCAACAGGTGCAGTTACTACCCGTGGTGGATCAAGGAATGCCGCCATCAACATTGGAATACGCTGAGGACACTGCAGAACATGGGCCGTTATCAGGTTCCAGTAAAGCATTCACGTCCGGTGGCGCACATGATGGTAGTGTCAAACAAAGGTCTAACACGCATTCTTCTCCACAAAACAGGCATCGGAGGACGGGTAAGATGCAGTCTATCCAGACCGGTCGAAATGACAAGAACCAAGATTCACTTAGTTTCCTTAGGCGAGGTGTGCATAGAAGTTGTACCATGCGTTCACTGTATTTACGCTCTAGGAGTGTTCTTTCCATTGCCTTGGTGACTGGGACGTCCATTGCGTAGCAAATAGAAAACAATCAGGATACCTGCTATTAGAAACAGGATCAGCAGAAGTCCTCCAAAGATGCTTCCGAATACGGAGTGTATGAAGTTTGGTATAACTCCAAGTACCGTATGAAAGGTGCTCAGAAGTCCAGAACATATGGTCTTAAATAGGTGGACAATGCCTGTCGTATCAGACATGTTAAAGATACGATTTACCATTTCTGCGAAATGGAAAGGGCAGTTTGTATGAATGAGCGCCTGTATCTCTGCCGAAGACCTTGCGATCTGGAGATCAAAAGTCTCTCGAGCAGAGGTTAAGGGCACAGACTTCTGTAGAAGCATGGCTTTCATTCTGCTTAGAGTATCAAACCGTATTAAGGAAACATTCAGTGAAGGCCATAACGGCTCCTCCCTGACTGTATGTGTCGGTGGAAACAATACTTGCATACAACAAGTAACCCTGGAGCTCACGGTTACCAGATATGCGATGCCCGGGAGCATGCCACAACAGCCTTGACCATTCAGCATCAAGCAACTCCCATTTGAAAGTAGCCTGAATGCTGGAGTAATCACTGCAGCTGGGGCACCCTTCAAATGACAGGACAGGTTTGCTGCAGAACCATTACAAGCTCCGTGCAACATAATATCCTGGCATGTGAGTGATCCACTTAAAGCATTCTCGCAGTTTGTACCGCTCAGAAACACTTCTCGATCCCCACTCCGGCATAGAAATCTGTATGGTAATTCCCAAGATTCCTTAATGTATTCCTTACCCATTTCTTCATATCTGCCTGCCTGCTTTTGTTCAAGGCAATATTGAAACTGAAAAGTAGTGACCGGTAGAGTTATGTGGCCATGGATTAGCCATTCTGTAGACGGTGATTCTGCCACTGTGAATGGTAATCTATCCAGTTTTTCGATACGCAGCATTGTATATTTTGCTCCCCTTTGTGCCATTTCTATCTGTTTATCTGTTAGATTGTATTCAGAAAACAGAGACGTGCTGTTGATAAAACGCGAAGGCACGTAGCCTGCACGCAAAGATTGCAGCGTCCAGCTTAACAACATAATAGAACGTAACTGCGATTGCCCGTGTTGTAATATGGCCAAATCTTGTTCTAGTATGTCTATCGCAGAAGATACAATGTTGCCTAAGGAATATATCCTGGAGGTCAATGTAGTTAACCCATTGTCTACCACTGCTAGAGATTTTTCTAGATTTATACGGTCTATTTCCCGTAACCTCTCTGCGGCCTCTTGTTGTGATATTTTCCAAATTTCATTGTAGACAGCATAATAGAAACGTTTCAGACGTGGCTTCCTGGGACCCATTAAAAAATCCCTAAGATCTACATCCTGTGACAGTAAGGACAAGTGTTGCTTCACCTTTGTGAGTGTTGAGGTTTTTAGCCAATCAAGGTACAACTTCCCAACACTGTAGGATGTCACTACCCCTGGATGTTGTCTTTGTACATAATGTGGATCTGGCCTATGGATACTAAACCCTTCGGTTTTACCCATGAATCTTGCCTGACAGCTATTAGTGTCTGTGGGCCAAATCAACCATTTTTTCCAATCGGGGTCTGATCTGTTGTATTGTATGATGTCATCTACTGTAATCTCTTTCTGTGATGTTTCGTTACCCCTGGTGTGTGATGGAGTCGGCACCCGAGGTGTGTTCAAGTCTTTGCTCTTAGCTAGACCTGTTGATGGCCAAGATGCGTGTATATAATGTCTCGTTTAAATTACATGAATTGTTGATGGATGAGTCATGTTCGGAATTGAGCTTCTGTCTTTGTGCCTATCATTGTAATTGCACTTTCAAACTGAATTTAGGGCTATTGTGTCTGTATCGGCATGAAGAGGGTTGGGTGGTAGGCTGCTGGTACGTGTACTTGAGTGTGATTAATGGATGATTGTTAAGTATGTTTGGTATTCATAGATTAGATAGAATGTGGTATGACAGAGTGAATTGGTAGTGGATGTAGGCACGTTTACAGAAGAATTAGTAGTCCGAGCTTGGGGACGACAAGAATGCCTTCTTTGAATGCTTAAGTCTAAATTAGAATTCATCGAAATCATAGAAGTGATTATGTTAGAAACATAAATTTTGACTTAAATACATATGGGAACAGAGGTCCTGTGGTTACATTGTTTAATTTCAATGTGCTGATATTAGCAGCGAATTGGTTATCAGTACTGGCATTTTGTTGTTTATTGGTGAATTGGGGCTCAGCCTTACTGATTGGAGTCCAGACCCTTTGTTGTTTTTCACTTAGCTAGTCCAAGGCAAGACATCTGTTGCACTGTCTCGTTCAAAAACATAATTTGTTGAGGGATGAGGCATACTCTAAATGAGTAAGCTTCTGTTCCCTGAACTTGCCATTCTCTAGTACCCCAGACTGATTTTAAGTCTATGGTGTCTTTCCACAAGTCGAAACCTTGTTCGGACAACTGGGCAATAAAGGAAGCAGAGTAAATCTGTTTGGTGTTTGTCAACATATTTTTCTGTGCTAATGTTGGTGCAACCTTATAATAATATGAGACTGGATCAGACATATTGAACCCTGAAAAATATGGAAACTTCTGTGTAAATGTTTTTGAACTGCCTTTCGGCGGTGTTGGACAATGTTCCCACTGGTGGTATGTGAACACATTTCTAGGATTTGCAGATTTATGCAGAAAGTGATGACCATAGTGTTGATAACAATACATAGCCTCGAAATCTGATGTGCTTTCCAATGTTTCACTATTAGAAAACACTGCAGATGTTTCCAAATCAGATAACATGTTATTAACAGTTTCAAAATCCCAATCATCGGAAAATGTACTTGAGGTAATGATATCACTCAATGATATTTTAAATAAATGTGGAATTCTTAAAATTTCAGTCGGACCAAATATATCGAAATCAACCTTGTCCCACACTATACCATCAGTTATAGGAACTACTGTAATGTTCACTGATGACAAGTCTCTTTGTTCTCGATGAGATCATTGGTGTGGTTTTAAAAGTAAGTTCACGTTTTGGGCTGCAGAGCTGTGTCGAATGTATTTCCCATTAATAAGCATACTAAAAACAATTACCAAGCCTACCCAGAAAAGAAAGAAAAGTATCCCGGTTATTATCCATAGTTCTACCCAGGGTGACACCAGGTAAGTCTTTTTAAGAAAGTTCAGAAAGTCTGTAATTTGCTGTTTGCGTGATTTTTTGGCTGGCATCGTTTCCGGTTCGCTTGGATCCAAAGAAAACGTATCAAAGTTTATGAAGTAGCCAGAAGCAGTTCGATCAATTGTTGGTATTGCATCAGGATTTGTAGAAATCGTGGGTTGCTCTTGTCGAGGCACGTTGACGTAGACATCTGTATTTGGTCTAATAGCGAGTTGTCTCTCATTTTGAGTTTGATTTTGAAGTTGAACTTCAGGTTCAAGAGGAACGAGTTCCATAGCATTGTTGCTTAGTCCTTCATTCCGTGTTGGAGGCTCTTTGAACGTGATGAGTCTCCGTTTGAACTTCTTGGATTGTAGCGAGAGGAGGGCGTCTGCTACTTTGGAGTCCACGTGGCCTACTGCTTAGTGTCGGCCACATAGTGTGGTTTGATTAGGTCAATTGAGACAAATCTTTTCTCCTTTTTTCCGGCAAGAGGCGGCAGAAGTACAGTTCTTGTTCCTTCAATTGCTAGGACCGGTACAGGCTTTCTGTATGATGGCCCAAATTCTTTTTTGTCCGCTATTTTCTCTCTGACCAGATCCCCGACTTTTGGGATCCAGACAGGTCTTGCCGTGACTGATTTGACTTCCCCAGTGGCGGTCTGCTTCAGATGGACATTACTTTGTTGTGTCCTGGATTCATTTAGATCCTGTAAAACAGCCAAACGATCATGGATGTCAAAAGGCTTTTCATCCGCCACTTTGCCTTCACAATCAAGATCAGGTAACTACATTCTTGTCCCAAATAGGACCTCATATGGAGTGACCCCCCCTAGAGAACTTCTTGGAATATTGTTAAGAGCACGCTGGACTCCATACAGATGTTTTACCCAACTGTCACCCGTGCCTAATACTCTAGCTGTTAAAGATTGCTTTAAGTCTCGGTTTTTTCTCTCCACTACCGAATTTCCCTCTGGATGGTACGGAGATGAGTACCGCAATGCTACACCCAATCCTCGCATGGCCTCCTTGTAAGCCAGAGTGTTAAACGCAGGGTCCTGGTCAGAATGTTATGTGCCATGCGTATGTCCCTATAAAGACTCGCAAATCTTTTATAACAGTTCGAGCGTCAGCCGAGCGCTGGGGCCACACCCATAGGAATCTCGAGCAGGAATCCACTGCAACCATGATATACTTGTGAGCCCCTTCACATTTGTAAGGGGCCACAGTGGTCCAAGTAAGTGCACGCTGAATGGTCAGTCTGATGCTGTCTAACAATGGTGACCTGTGCTGGGCGAGCTACAGCGGCTCCATTTCATCTGTTGACAGATGTCGCAGTTTAAGACGATAGTCTTTGGTCTGCTTTCTTAATCCAGGCCACCAATAGCTGTTGTTTCAGACAATGAAACAGTTGCAGCAGCTCCTGCATGTACAGAACCCATCCCTTCGTGTGCTGCTAGAATTAAACCTAACCTACGATCCATGTTTGGAATTACTCTATCCCCCACTCCTGGAATCTGAGTAAATGGAATGTTATTGGCATCAAACTTGTAGGAGTACTTGAGTGGAAACCTTTTCGGTACTGCTCCGCTGTTTTTGCGGGTTGCATTAATAGCTACCATAATCTCACCGTCTATTCTCGTTTTAGCACGAGTGATTGCAGCTACGGAAGCCGTGCGTACAGCCCCCTTTGCGGCCTCATCAGCCAATGAATTCCCTTCAACGTGAACACCATCACGCTGATGGCTCAGTGTATGTATCACGTGAGCCCTCGGTAGTTCGGTTATCAACTCCACTACCTGTTCCCATAGCATTTTATGCTTAATTATGCCACCTTTTGCATCTTTGAACCCGTTTTGAACCCAGTACTGCAAATATTCATTGTATGACTGCACACAGTAAAAGGAATCGCACACAATTAGTGTGGGGAATTCTCGATTCGTATTTACCAGTGCCAGTATCAGCGCTTTTAACTCTGCCAACTGTGCCGTGCAGTCTCCTAGGGACTGCGTCTTTGTGCAACTCGGGTGGAATTTTCCATCCCGCATGCGACCTTTAACGATTGCACATGCTGCGCTATATTGTTGCTTACTCCCTATGGCCGGTTGAGCAGATCCGTCAGTGTAAATGATATATTCATACTGATCTAGAGGCATTATTTTGTTTGGTAGAGGATATTCTTGTTCATATTGCAGGAATGCTTGTGTCTTTAAATTTGGGTCGTACCTGTATTCTACATCTGTTGCAGTGAGAGAATAGCCCATTGTATCCATCTCGGATGTACAGCTTTAGCATTAGGAACGCTTGCCTTTGTCGCAGTCTCTAAGGCTGGAACCGGAGTTACTACTATTATTCGTTTCCCCTGAGCCAGTGCTCTTTCTCTCACTACAGCAGTCTGTACTGCTGTCAGAATCTTTTCTGTAGATGCGAAGCGCATCTCAGCATTTGTGTACAAATGTGATTTGTATGCAATTGGTACTGTTTCACCTTCATTATATGTTAGATAGGTGTACCCAGATTGACCCACAACTATACGGATCACCAGGTTGCGTACGTTTACCCGTGTCTGTAAGTGTTTGGAAGCTATCATGTCAGCTTGTAAGGAACGAAGAGTATCTGTATGTTCCTGTGTCCATTGTTTTACTGAAAAATCAGGTTTTATTAAATCGTAGAAAGGTTTGACTCTTTCTGCGTAATCTAAAATGTATGTTCTACCAAAATGTAGAAATCCCAGAATTGACTGTAAATTTTTTAATGATTTTGGAAGTTGGAGCAGCGCGCATTTTTCAAAAAAATTGGCTGCTAGGCTTTTTCCTTCACTTGAAAGCTCATATCCTAAAAACAGGACACTGAGGTGGGCAATTTTTGATTTTTTAAAGTTGAATTTGTAACCCTCAGATGCAAATCCCCAAATTATGGTATTCACTCTGTTCAAGTGTTCCTCTAGGTCATCGTCCGTTAGATAAATATCATCCACTTAGGACAATGCCTCTTCATCCAAATTTTGAAGTAACTCAGTTACCCTGGCCGAAAACAACCCTGGGCTGTTCTATTACCCCTGGGAGAGTCAACAAAATTGATGCTGGGTCCCTAGCGCTGAGAAGGCTGTTAGATACCTGCTTTCAGGCGCTATATTTTGGAAGAAAAATCCATTTGAGATATCAAGTGTTGTTTTATATTTTTTCCGCACAATGTTATTCATTAATGTGGCACTGTGTGCATTTTGGACTGCAAATTTCTTAGTGCAAGTGTTTAGATGTCTGTAATCTAAAACTAGACAATATGAACTGTCAGGTTTCATGACAGGAAACAAAGGATTATTCATTTGAGAGGTGCAAGTTTCAATCACCCCTTGATATTCAAGTTGATCTAAGATCTCCCTGACCTGTTTTTTTGGCTTCTTGCTTTATTGGATACTGCCTCTGTGCAGTTGGAGTATTTTTTACAGGAATTATGTGGTGGGTGGAATCCTCATCCCATCCAACATGGTTTTTATATAATGCCGGAGCCTGGGCTACCGCCCACTCCTGCGCATATGTGTGTTGCAAGTGCCTGGGAATATGATCTGAGAAAGCCAGAAGAATTACCGTTTCTCCTTTAGGGCAATCCATGACGAATGCTGTCGGCCAATCTTGTTCAGCTAATAAAATATCATAGCCAAACGTCAGGTTCTCCCAAAAGAGACCTCTCACTGTTCTACATTTGTCCCCCTGCATTTGGAGCATTATTTCATATACTTTATGTGGGACACTTACCCTAGTATCAGGTGTTTCCAACGTGATATAATCATTCAAGTCCGCTGTCACCAGAAATTCCTTCAGGTTCTGGCGAGCTATTGGTACTTCTGCTGCACTGTCTAGCATCGTCAGAGCCCATTCCCCGTTCAGTAGTCGGGTCCTTAGAATTCTGGGCATGTCTGATCCTTAGACCTGCAACTTTCTTCTTTTTGAACTGTGGCTTTTGCTTTGGTTTCTCTTCTTTTTTAGAAGGGTACTCGAGCGTGTTGCTTGTCTCTGGACTTTGTACGCTCTTCTTGTCTTTTTTTTTGACCGTCCTTCCCTCTCGGAGTTTTTCGATGAACCCTGAAAGGAAAGAGCGGAACATGTATCAGTATCCTGATACCTGTCAGGTTTCCTAATATTATCCCTATTTCTGAGGTTATACCTCTTTTCGGAGGGCTCCTGTGGAGGAGATATACCTCTGGATTGAGATCTATTTCCTTTAAAGTTTTGTTGTTTTTTATTGTACCACTTCTTCTTAGTGAAAGCAGGTGTCTGCTTGGAAGTGTCCTTTTCAGGACTGCCCATCAGTTGTGGTTTTAAAGCTTTTCCACCCAAACTGTCTCTGCCTAATTCTGCATATGCAGTTTCAATTATTTTTGGTAGTTCGTGTTCCTCTTCTAAAGGACTGAACTCCCTTAGGCGTTGGCGGATGGCCACTGAAGCTGCTTCCCCCTTAATGTTAGCTAGTATTATGGCTGATACCTGGGCATAGTTACCTAGTTTAGGGCAGGTTCTGCTCAGTACTCGTTTTGTATTTGTCTCAATACATCAGGTACTACTGCTAATGACGGGATACCATGAGTTCTGGTATAAATGGCAGCAAAGACTGTACCCCAAGTGGTACAATCCTGTAATTGTGGTGTTATCCCCATGGGTAAGCAGATTGTTAGCATTCTGTGTTTTTCATACGGGATAGTATTCGGGAATACTGCCTCTAGCTGCGTTATTTTCTGAGCTACCCAAAATGGTATTTGTTCACGTTTTGTGAGCATTTTACCCATCACTGAGTGTAATGTTTGTGGTGTAATTTTAGTTGCTGTACCCTGAATTTGAGTTCCATTTGTTGCAACTATTGCTGGTTGGACTCTAAGTGTCCTCATGACGAATTGCGTCAAGTTCCTATAGATTTTGATTAAATCTTTATGTTCTATGAGTAGGTCTCCTGGTGGCATTGTGTCAATGTCAGGATGTGGTGTGTAGGCCGCTAATATTGGCCATGTTGCCCCTTCTCTACCGAGCGGGCCGAGTCTTACTCTTCTTCTTATGTAGGGTAGGCCACCTTTAAACCAGTATAAGTGTTCCTGGTACGTGAGCGGAACCTCTATATCCTCGAATGGATAATATTCCACTGGTGCATCTCCTTCCGTGTAGGAGTGAAATGTTTTTGTTCTTGCATTTGCTGCTGGGAATGTAACCCACGAATAAAATACCTCTGTTCTGTTTGATTCGTGTGCCTCAATCACGAAAGCTACTATGCCACCCCTAGCTGATAAACCATGCGCAAGTAGTTTCAGGGTGACTGTATTTCTAAAGTTTGGTGCAATTTGTATTGCGGCTGCATCTTCCTCGCCTGTGAGGGGAAGTGCTTGTTGCAGTGGGTCTAATTCTTGGTTAGTCATTGTTTTTAGTACACTAAATAATTTTTCAAGGGAACCAAGATACGGTGTTTTGCACAATTTTAGGAACAATGTGTCCTTCAAGCTTGATTAACCAACAGCCAATAAATAGGATTTTTGAGCCTACTCTGATGTGGTGGAGTTTGTGCCCACCCACTCCAGACGTCTCTGGTGTTTTGTGAGTAGGGGTCTCTGAGAATAGCATGACTGAAATCCTCAGATTCTACTGTTAAATAAGTACCCAACCAACGTTGGCAGCGCCATGTCGGGAAGTTCCTATATATCTTATACAGGATCTGCGCGTTCCGATAACATAAACTGTGGGATTGGTGGTGGACGGATTCCATTCACCCCCACCGGATAGGTTAGCCTGTCTGTATCAGCTAGCTCACAGTGCCACTAGAGTCTCCTCTTAGAGAGAATAGTTCTTGGCAACCTCAGAACATGACAACCCTGATCCCTCAGAATCATGGAAACAATATACTACCTTTCGCTCAGTCACTCGTGCTCACTTAGTTTGTCTCAGAGAGATACACAGAATAAACAGACTGGGCGTTTCAATAAGTATTTATTGAACAGTTGTTATTCTAGTGTAGAATATATGAGCTGCAACAACCATTAGACAGTAGCAGAGATATATGATTAGCAATACTACAAAAGTAAAAGGATGGTATAGTTCTACCATCTTTCAGAAATCATGAATATATACATGTACATAAAACACATGATAAAAAGTGCGTACTCCTACGATGCTTCCCTAACTAGATGTACCTAAATGTACCTCAGCATCTATGTAGGTGTTATGCCAAGAATCCCTCTAGGATCTAGTCCACCCCATTACCTGAGGGTTTAGAGAATATGGGACCCCGTCCTGGCCTCGAGTTGGACATCCCACGAGGGATGTTAGACCACTGCTAGCTGGAGCGTCTGCATGCAGGAACCTCAGCGTCTCTGGTCAGTGTGTCAGCCGGGAAGTCACGTTCTCCTCTCTCTTCCTAAGCAAGATGTGTTGTATATATACCCATAGGTCTCCCCAGGGGTCCTACCTTGCTGTGTTACTGTGTCGGCCTAAAGGATGACGTTGGGCCTGAACTTTATACAGAGATATTATACAGGAGATGGTAATCCTACTGTTAGTCCTGCTGTGCATCCAAGAAGCCTCATGCATAATGTATGAGAATCGAACCAGGGAAAAACCAGCGTTCTGAGTGCAGTGTCATATCTAGGTAAAAGGTCAGTGCCTAAGAACCGTTATGTATGCAATGTAGGGAAGGATGTAGGTGAAAGGTTGCGATGTTACATGCGCCTATATATGGTACCTATATGGAATATAACAGGTGCATGTCACTTTACGGGCATTCACCTTTTTCTCCCCAGGTGGTATGGAGAAAAATGACCAAACAATACTTTCGTACCTGGTCTTGACGGGTTCCTCCAAGTCTTCTTCCTCTTCAGGTGGAAGCTGCTGAGGTGCATTGCCAGCTGCCATTTTTAGATGAATGAAAAAAACACCAAAAAAAGGCAAAGAAGAGGAGCAGAAGACAACAGATGTGTCTGCTGAGATGCACTTGAAAGAAATGGGTGGGGTCCTTCAAGTTCTAGAATCAAAAGGTTCTTAACCAATTAAATTGTTTCTTATGAAGTCACATGGGATTCGCAATCCCAGCGCGCAACCAGCGCGCACCCGACGCGATTCCCGAAAAATATATTTAACAATAATATATCTTTATTAAAATTACAAATATATGATATTTACAATTAGATTAAATAATCTCTTGGTATAATATACATATTAAAGTTATATACATATACTTTCACAACTTAAAAATTTACGGTGGATTTGCGCACCTGACGTGACCCCCGGAAATACGTACATGTCATTACACGGGGCAGAGAACTGCGCACCCTTCGCATACCCATTGCGCATCGTACACGACTTAACCAATATGGCGGCAAAATTCTTGGATTCGCACACCCACCGAGACTGGTACACAATCGGTACTCAAATCCACTTTAAAAAAAAAAATGTACATTTATATTTTAGAAAAGAGAAAACATTACATTATTTTTATAAAAACTATAAAATTAAGAAAAAGTATTGTTTGGACATTATACTTAGAAATTAGCATTTAAAAAACCTTTGAAATTCACTGAAAAAACCAAAGGTTTCAAGGACGTTATAGTTAGAAATTAGCATTTAAAAAACCTTTGAAATTCACTGAAAAAACCATAGGTTTCAGGGACGTTATAGTTAGAAATTAGCATTTAAAAAACCTTTGAATTTCACTGAAAAACCAAAGGTTTCAGGGACGTTATAGTTAGAAATTAGCATTTAAAAAACCTTAGAAATTCACTGAAAAAACCACAGGTTTCAGGGACGTTATAGTTAGGCTGACATTTCACTCGTACAAAACCAGAGAAATTCGGCCGTTATAGTTAGTTGAACTAACTATAACTCGCGCCCCTGCAATGCATTGCTGATGACATCACATATTACATCACTCATGACATGGTCAGTGACATATCAGTGATGAAGTGTAATACACATACTTATTGTTATATATATATTTATATGTAATTAGATTTAAAAAAAATAACAACTTTCAACCCTTAATCCCATACCCACCCTAAACCCTAAAAAAATCTTACCACCCAAAAAACCCATACCCACCCTAAACCTTATAAATTCCCTTACCACCAAAAAACTCAAACCCACCCTAAACCCTAAAAATATGTATGTGTGTACAAAACCAGTGAAATTCAGCAGTTATCGTTAGCTCAGGGGACTTCAACCCTAACCAGCAGCGCACCAGGAGGCGCGTTTGCAGAGTGGTGGAGAAAGGTGGCCGGTACCATTTTCTTTTGTTTATAATTATAAAGCCAGTGGGCTGTGTGCCTCCCCTTCTCTGGGCTATATTTGGCCCCGGGGACCCCATCCCCCGGGGTCAAGCATTCTTAGAATGGGGAGGGAGGCCGTGCGGCCACCCTCCCAGGGCCGATTACATCCCGGGGCCCCCATCCTCCAAGGGCCCGCATTTCTTTTTTTTTCAATTTTCTTTTTTTTTTATTAAAGGAAGGGGGGCCATATGGCACACCCTTCCTTGGGCTGATTTTAGCCTTGGGGACCCAATCCCCCGGGGCCTGCCATTTACTATTTTATTTATTTTTTAAAAACATGCAGCGCGCCCCCCACCTCCCGGGCCGTTTTCAGCCCCAGGGTCCCCATCCCCCGGGGCCCAGCCTTTATTTATATGTTTATTTTTTTTTAAGGGGAGGGGGCAGCGCGGCCTTCCTCCCCAGGCCGATTTTGGCCCGGGGACCCCGTCCCCTGGGGCACAGCCTCCAGGCTGGGTGCCCTGGTCCCACCAAGGGCAACCATGGGGCCCACGTGGGGAGGCTCCCATGGTTCCTGACGGCTCCCCGCCTCCTGCGGAAGCCGGCATTGCTTTGAGACCCAGGGAGATGCTAACATGCAGCTCCCTGGATCCCAAAGCAATGTCTGTTTCCCTGCTCACCTCACAGCGAGCAGGGAAACAGACATGCTCTGCTTTCAACAAACGATTCCCGGCCAGAAAGTCCCTTCAGAGGTACATACTAGTACACAAGATATAATTCCAGAGTTTTCAAGAATGGCCACATATTGCATGGACTGTAGTGTTGTTATAAGAGCTGGTGAGCAGTGTGTTACAGCTATTCGCAATACTGCCAAAAATCATACATGCTAATTTTTTCCCCCTTATATATTTTTTGCACATTTCATAAGAGGAGTTCATAGTGAGCAGCAAGAAGGCAACGCAAAGCTTCAATAGCAGCCACAACAACACCAAAGCAGAGAGTCCATTCAAAAGTCCAATCTCAACTTCAAGATTTGGCTCCACAGTTTTGCCCGATTGTGGAGTTGTAGTGAGTGCTGGAGACCATTCCATAACAGTCCTTCACAGTGGTGCAAAGAATAATAAAAGTTGATTTTTTTTTATTTTTGGCCCTTCATAAGTTTTCTACATTAGCAGGCATTTTATTATCTTACAAAATGGCTATCTAATATCTATGTGTTGTTCATTTTATTATCTTTTAATTTATTGTAACACTACTTACATATAACTTGCCATATAGACAAGTCAAACCGTCCCTCCACAAATAAATACACAGGTAACTTTTGCCAGTTATCATTATTTACTTTTTCACTTTTTATATATGTCAACAGTCTGTGTTTAAATCTTCTAGTAAGTGTATCGACAACATATACAAACATACTCTGGTTTTTTAGACAACACTGTTAAATTTTGTAATCTCTTCTTCAAAACTATCAACTGTAATATATGTAACCCTGGGCGGTGAACTCCGCTCCGCTCGCGGAGTTTGCGGAGTTTCCTGCACTCCGCGTTACGCGAAGATCGCGGAGTTCTGAAAAACTCCACTTCGCGTTGCGGAGTTTTTTTCCTCGCTCGCGTTTGTCAACGTCAAGTTGGCGACCGCGAGCGAGGAAAATCAACCTCCCGGCGAGAATTTTCCTCGTTCACGATTGTCAACATCAATTTGGCGAACGCAAGGGTGGAAAATCAACATCCCGGCGAGATTTCTCAACGCGGGGTGAGGTTTCTCATTGCGAGTGGTCGCGTATGCTCACGACAGCTCGCGTTGAGAAACTGCCCGTTCACGTTGAGAAAGCTGCAGCTCGACTAAAAATCTACTCGAGTGGCAGAAAAGGAAAGCAGGGACCGCTTGCACTGTGCATGGTGCCGTTTGGAATGATTGCACAGTTCGGACAAGCATCCGGCACTGTGCAATCACCGTGAATGGCATTTTTCTACTGTACTCCACCGCTCGCGTAGCTCTGCGTAGTGCGGCGGAGTTTTCTTTGCACTTCGCGCAGTGCAGGGTAGTGCAACTCCACGAACACTGCCCAGGGTTAAATATATGTGTCTTGTTCTGCAACTCCTCTTCTTAACAACTCTTCATTTTCCCTAGAATACTGCTCAGGACCAAAGAAACGAAACTGCAGTTCACTACAAACCTTTTCTAAGTCTGCTGCACCACCATGCAAAAGTGCTCTATTAATTTCTCCTAAACGTAAAGCAGGAGTTTTCCCAATAGGACAGCCTCCTAACTAAAGTTTGCATTGTTGAGTGCTATAACTCATTTTGTGTTTTAAACTTCGCCTTGGAAAGATACTTAGGAATTTTCTTAATATATCAATGGATTACTTTCTAATACTACAAACATTACTACAATTCAATTTGTATACAGGACCCTGACTACGCCTTCTTTGTACCTCTTCTGCAATAACTTCTTCTATATTTCTAGGTACCGTCACCTCTTTTGCTATAGGACTACCATTCTTAATTTCATAACATCGTCCTCTTTAATCAATAGCATGAACTAATCTGTTATCCTGGAGATAGCTTTCTTCATTTAAGAAAGGCTCTGTACAAGAAGTATGTATCCATTCTTCACTAAAAACTATACAAAACAGCCCTCCAGGATTTCGCGATTTGAAAAATATTTACGAAATCGGCACTTTTGTAAATAGACAGCACTTTTTAGAAAAGTGCCCGCGAAATCAGGGCTTGGGCGACAGAAAGCTGCAGCAGTCCTGTCTCCTGCCTCTCAGGGGCACAGTTCTATCACAGACTCTTCATTAATCCTCTTTTAAAGGTGTCACAGGCCTTGAAATTATGTCCACCCTCCCAACATGATAAATTCTTCCCACATAATTTACTGGGCTCACCGCTCTACAAATCTTTCTCAACTTCCAAAAATGGTTGCCCTATGTTGACATCCGCGACCCCACATGCCAAAGGCACCTGGTGTCACCCTCCTTTGACACTCAGTAGTTTGACTGGTACGAAGAGTGACTGAGCCCTGTAGACTGGCATCTTTATATTTTCAAAGACAAATACCGCACATGTGCAAAGCAGCATTTAAAAATCCTTACCTAAACAAACCTGCTTATAATTTCCTGAATGAATCCCTCCTCTCCCCCAATGGAAGACAAACCCCATCCTTTGATCTCGAGGGGGTGTCGGGTGCAGGGCCGGCACTAGGCATGGGCAGTGTGGGCAGCTGCCCAGGGCCTCACACTCAGCCTACCAGCATGGGGCCCTGCACCAGTGCAACACACCACCGGTCATCTTGTACTCCTGCCGTCCAACTGAAAGAAAAGTGTCTCCTTGAAATTGGGCCCATGGGAGGGGGGCCCCTCCCTAGGCCTCTCAGGAATAGTGTGGGGGAGGCCTAGGAGAGGGAGATACGTCCTCTTGTCCCAGTTGTAAGGAGACACTTTTTGGTCCTGCAATTAGGCTCCTGCTCAGTGCTGAATTTGAGCCGGTGCTTTCCGGTGCTCAGCACCGGCACCTAATCCTCGGCACCGGTACTTATAGCACCAGTTAAGGACACACTTATTTAGAACGCACATGATTTTCCCCAGACTCACAGGATGTTGAGCCACGCCGAGACTCAAACCTGTTTCTCCAGCTCCGAAATCTGTAGCTCTACCCATTAGGCCAAGTCCTCTCCAGGTTAATAAGTGCCAGGACTCTAGTCAGGAGGCAGTTTGCACCAGCACATTTCTCCTGTTAGCACTGCCTCCTGAGGAGAGCCCCGGCACGTTTCATTTTACAAATTAACCACTGGCCCGGCTGCCCATTCAGAGACACTTTGGGAGGCCCTTTGTCCAGCACTTTAGCACCCCCACAGTTTTAACTTTTAGCCCACAAACAATTCTCGCACCTTCAACCCGATAGGAGCTGTAAAAGAGTTGATTGTAAGTGGCTGAGATGAGGAGCTGCGGCACAGGAGGAGTCTGCACAAAGCAGCTTTCGGAGCCTTGAATTTGTCACTTATGTAAATTAGAGGGGCCTCGCACATTCCCTTTCTGCCCGGGGCCCCAAAAATCCTAGAGCCAGCCCTGGTCGGGTGAGGCAGGCATCCAGACCAAGCACACAAAGGCCGCCTCCCACCTCTGCCCCACACACCAGTGAGTGCATGGATTTTCTTCCACCCCCACCCTGCCAGAGCGGAGATATGTTATAAACATACTTGTTCCCAATGCTTTCGCAAGCTACATCATGTGATGACTATGGAAGGAAGAATATCTATTTTTATACTAGGCTGAGAGACAGCAGCCTTGACCCCAGGCTGCTGCTACTGTTCTCACTTCAGAGGAGGATCGCAGTACTTTATCTCTTTCTACACTCTACTCCATCCACTGGCCGCAACCCCCCTGTCTTTATCTTGAAAAAGCACATTTCCCATCATTTCTCAACGCTGTTCCTGCTGAGAGGCCTCTGTGTACCGCTGGCAGGCAGCCGGTTTAGCAACTCCAGGACTGCAAGCACCACCACAGCCTTGGAGTATAGTCAGTAGCGGGGTCGATACAGCAGCATGTCTTTCAGACAGGAACCGCAAACACAGCAATAGGATAGACGGAATGCTAAAACCTTTAAACCACTCACCTCCAGTCACAGATATGGGTTTCATCTAACGTTCTTTTGCACACCATGCTACCATAGTTTGGACCCAGCCATATGCAAATCAGTCTTGATCCTGTGCCTCATGGGAACAGTCCAGCCCGAACTATCAAGCCAGGTCTTCCCTGGACCGGAAACAAGCATCCTGGGACCGGTTTCGGGGTAACACCCCTAATCAGCCAGGCTAGCTTGAATCCAGAGGCAAAGTGAGCAAGGGACCCACGTTTGGGCATACCTTGCCAACTTAGGGCGAACAAAGCAAACACAAGGAGATGATGGACGGAGCGCTGAAACTTTTCAGACACTCACCCCCAGTCACAGATCTGGGCTGAATCCATCATCGCTCTTTAGCTCACATCGCCACCCCAGTTCAGACCCAGCTATATGCAAATCAGTCTTGACCATGTGCCTCATGGGAACAGTCCAGCCAAACTGCCAAACCAGGTCTTCCCTGGACCGTAAACAAGCATCCTGGGACCGGTTTTGGGGTAACAACCCTCATAATCCAGGCTAGCTTGAATCCAGTGGCAAAGTGAGCAAGGGACCCACGTTTGGGCATACCCTGCCAACTTAGGGCGAACAAAGCAAACACAAGGAGATGATGGACAGAGCACTGAAACTTTTCAGACACTCACTCCCAGTCACAGATCTGGGCTGAATCCATCATCGTTCTTTAGCTCACTTTGCCATCCCACTTCAGACCCAGCTATATGCAAATCAGCCTTGACCCTGTGCCTCATGGGAACAGTCCACCCTGAACTGCCAAGCCAGGTTTTCCCTGAACCGGAAACAAGCATCCTGGGACCAGTTTCGGGGTAACACCCCTCATCAGCCAGGCTTGCTTGAATCCAGTGGCACACCGAGCAAGGGACCCACGTCTGGGCATACTCTTGGCCACTTAGGGCTAACATAGCAAACACAACGAAATGCTGAAATGAGTGTTGAAACTTTTCAAAGACTCACCCCCAGTCAAGAGATCTGGGTTTAATCCTTTGTCCCTTTGCTCACTATGGCACACTAGTTTGGACCCAGCTGCTCCGGCCCATCTCTTCAAAAAGATCAGGCATTCAGCCAGCAACATTAAGCTACCAAAAATAAGGAAGACTATGTTATTTTGGATAAACAAATAATGGTAGTAGTGTTTTCCTCTCCAGGAAACGGAACCGCACATCAGTAGTCCACTCAATAACAAAACACAAAGTAATTCAGTGTGAATAAATAACAGTGTTTCTCAATAGGATGATGGGGTGCTACTATTGCTCACCACATCTACTACCAAAAGATGCGAATAACACAGGAAGTAATTCCTGTGTAGGTAAATCATAAGAAAGAGAGCATCATTCGGCACACCCTTAAACAATTGAAATATCTTATAAGTATTAAACAAGTAAAAATAGTCCTAATTCAAAAGTATCCTGTAGAGTTCACTTGGTTAATAATTGGCTATTAACCAATGTCCAAACAATTCAAATTTTTGAAAAGATGTTTCTTTATTTTTGTTGATGTAACATCCAGCATGAAAGACTGTGACAATGCCAACACGTGTTTCGTCTCCCCTAGACTTTATCAAGGCAATTGGTAAAACAATCCTGGTCCAACCAGCATAATACATGTAGACCCAATTTGTCTATTGTTCTCAATAGGAAGAGTCTCAAAGTCTCAATGGCAAAGACTCCAAAGTACAAATTTCTTCCTGAAGTCGTCCGTAAAAAACAGGCAGTTTAAGAACCCGCTACTTTGACGCCAGTACGAGTAGCCGGTATCTGTGAGAGGAGATTATACTATTTACGGAAAGGAACTTATCAGGGTTCTTAAACTGCCTGTTTTTTACAATAGACAAATTGGGTCTACGTGTATTATGCTGGTTGGACCAGGATTGTTTTACCAATTGCCTTGATAAAGTCTAAGGGGAGACGAAACAAGTGTTGGCATTGTCACAGTCTTTCATGCTGGATGTTACATCAACAAAAATAAAGAAACATCTTTTCAAGAATTTGAATTGTTTGGACATTGGTTAATAGCCAATTATTAACCAAGTGAACTCTACAGGATACTTTTGAATTAGGACTATTTTTACTTGTTTAATACTTATAAGATATTTCAATTGTTTAAGGGTGTGCCGAATGATGCTCTCTTTCTTATGTTATTTTGGAGGCAGGAACCATTGTTTGTTTTAAGCAATTTTATCTTAAGCATAGTGAGGTTCAAACATTTTCACACACACATTTATACCTAGTGATTGTGTAACACGCATGCACATAGCAACATAAGCTTCATGGGCCAGCCAAGCAATTAGTGAGTAGGACCGTTTGGAGTTAGGCAAGGCGCTGCTGGAGAATCTGGAGTTGTTTTCTGATGGAAGGTAGGCTGCCTTGACTCTTCATCTCTGCAGAGTCTGGTCCAGGTGGCACAACTGTGCTGAGTATCTTTGCTGCAGAGGTGAAACAACTCCAACCCCCTCATTTGTAGGTCGAGCCTAACTGCAGCACGCATGCACTACTCACTCTGCGAGACTGCTGTAGTAGAGTATGGGAGAGAAGCCACACCTACTCTCCACCCACATTTTTCATTGGCTTGTGTCATTGCCTTTCGTAAATGCTGCCTTCGGATTCGTTAATAGGCTTGTTAGTCCCTCCTTATTACGGCCTTGTCTTCATTTGTAACCTCCCATGGCTACTGACCCCTTTACTTCAGTTGTTACACGGGTAAGCACTATTTACTTTATTGAGTTTCTCTTACTGCAGGCCGGACATTCGCAGCTTCAGCTGAAACCGCTTGTGTTTTTTTAAGAAGCAATCACTTTAACCCGGCATTATCTTGTGTCAGTTTCAACCCCCCAAGTAAAATGGATTTAGAAATGATTAGCAGATTAAGTCATGTGAATTCCAGGTAGCACATAATCCTGTGCTAATGGGCTGAAGCTGACAACAGCACATCTGTGTTACATGTCCTCTGCACTAAAGCCACCTGACGGGTTGTTTTCAAAAGCCTGTTTTATTAATACCACCACCACCAATACCACCACCCCCACCACCAATGCCACCACCACCAATACCATCACCACCAATACCACCACCACTAATACCACGACCACCAATTCCGCCACCACTATTACCACCACCACCACCACCAACACCACCACCAATACCAATGCCACCACCACCAATACCACCACCACCATTACCACCACCACCAATACCACCGCCAATACCACCACCACCAATACCACCACCAGTACCAATACCGCCACCACCAATACCACCACCACCAATAACAATACCACCAATACAAATACCACCACCACCACTAATACCACCACCACCAGTACCAATACCACCAACATCAATACCAATACCACCACCAATACCACCACCACCAATACCAACACTAATACCACCACCACCAATATCACCAGCACCAATACCATCACCACCACCAATACCATCACCACCACCAATACCACCACCACCAATACCACCACCAATACCGACACCACCAATACAACCAACACCAATACCACCACCAATACCACCACCACCAATACCACCACCAATACCACCACCACCAATACCACCACCAATACCACCACCACCACCAATACTACCACCACCAGTACCAATACCACCAACACCAATACAAATACCACCACCACCAATACCACCACCACCAATACCACCACCACCACCAATACCACCACCACCAATATCACAAGCACCAAAACCATCACCACCACCAATACCACCACCACCAATATCATCGCAAATACCAACACCGCCACCACCAATACCACCACCAATACCACCACCACCAATACCACCACCAATACCACCACCAATACAACCACCACCAATACCACCAACACCAATACCACCACCACCAATAACACCACTAATACCACTAATTCCAATACCACTGCCAATACCACCACCACCAATACCACCACCACCATTACCACCAATACCACCACCACCAATACCACCACCAGTACTAATACCGCCACCACCAATACCACCACCACCAATAACAATACCACCAATACAAATAACACCACAACTACTAATACCACCACCAGTACCAATACCACCAGCATCAATACCAATACCACCACCACCAATACCACCACCAATACCACCAACACCATCACCAATACCACCAATACCACCACCAATACCACCAAAATCACCACTACCACCAATATCACCACCACCAAGACCATCACCACCACCAATACCATCATCACCACCAATGCCACCATCACCTCCAATACCACCACCACTACCAATACCACAGCCACCAATACCACTGCCAATACCACCACCACCAATACCAACAATACCACCACCAATACCACCACCACCAATACCACCACCAACAATACCACCACCAACAATACCAATATCACCAATAACACCACCATCAATACCAATACCACCACCACCAATACCACCACCACCAACAATACCACCACCACCAATACCACCACCACCACCAATACCACCCCTACCAATACCAATACCAATACCACCATCAATACCACCACCAATAACACCACGACCAATACCACCACATTACCACCACCACCAATGCTACTGCCAATACCAATACCACCACCACCAATGCCACTAACGATACCACAAATACCAATACCACCACTGCCACCAACACCACCACCACCAACACCACCAATACCAATACCACCAATACCACCACCACCACCAATACCACCACCAATACCACCACCAATACCACCACAACCAATACCACCACCAATACCAATGCCACCACTACCAATACCACCACCACCAATACCACCACCACCAATACCACCACCACCAATACCACCAACAATACCACCAACAATACCATCACCACCAATAACACCAATACAAATACCACCAATACCATCACAAATACCACCAATAGCACCACCAATACCAACAACAATACCACCACCAATACCAGCACCAATAACACCACCACCAATACCACCAAAACCAATACCACCACCAATACCAATACCACCACCACCAATACCAATACCACCACCACTACCAATACCACCACCACCACCAATACCACCACCACCAATACCACCAATACCACCACCAATACCCCACCACCAATACCACCACCAATACCACCACCACCACCAATACCCCACCACCAATTCCACCACCACCAATATCTCCACCACCAATACCAATACCACCACCACCAATACCAATACTACCACCACCAATACCACCAATAACACCACCACCACTAATACCACCACCGCCAATACCACCACCACCAATTCCACCACCAATACCACCACCAATACCACCCTCACCACCATTACCACCACCAATACCACCAATACCAATACCACCACCACCACCACCAATATCAACACCACAATACCAATACCACCAATACCAATACCACCACCACCAATACCACCAATGCCACCACCACCACCAATACCACCACTAATACCACCACCACCAATACCACCAACACCAATACCCTCTCCACCAATACCACCACCAACACCACCACCACCAATACCACCACCAATACCACCACCACCAATTCCACCATCACCAATACCAATGCTACTGCCAATACCAATACCACCACCACCAATACCACTAACAATACCACAAATACCAATACCACCACTGCCACCTACACCACCACCAACACAACCAATACCACCACCACCAATACCACCAATACCACCACCACCAATACCACCACCAATACCACCACAACCAATACCACCACCACCACTAATACCACCACCAACAATACCAATACCACCACCACCAACAATACCACCACCAACAATACCAGCACCACCAATACCACCGCCACCACCAATACCACCACCAATACCACCACCACCAATTCCACCAATAACACCAATACAAATACCACCAATACCATCACAAATACCACCAATACCACCACCACCAATACCACCACCAATACCAACAACAATACCACCACCAATACCACCACCAATAGCACCACCACCAATACCACCACCACCAATACCACCAAAACCAATACCACCACCAATACCAATACCACCACCACCAATACCAATACCACCACCAATACCACCACCACTACCAATACCACCACCAATACCACCACCACCAATACCACCACAACCACCATCACCACCAATACCACCACCACCACTACCAATACCATCACCAATACAACCACCACCACCAATACCACCACCAATTCCATCACCACCACCACCAATAGCACCACCAATACCAACAATTCTACCACCACTAATACCATCACCACCAATACCACCTCTACCAATACCACCATCACCACCACCGATACCACCACCACCACCTATACCACCACCAATACCACCACCTATACCACCACCAATACCACCACCACCACCACCAATACCACCAATGCCAATACTGCTACCACCACCAATACACCACCAATACCACCACCATCAATATCACTAATACCAAGACCATCATACCACCACCACCAATACCAATAGCACCAATACCAATACCACCAATACCACCACCACCAATACCACTAATACCAATACCACTGCTACCAATACCACCACCACCAATACCAGTACCACCACCACCAATACCACCACCACCAATAACATTACCACCACCAACACTACCACCAATACCACCAATGCACCTCCACCAATACCACCAGCACCACTAACACCACCACCACCACCAATACCACCAATGCCACCACCACCAATAACACCACCAATACCACCGCCAATACCACCACCACCAATACCAATACCACCACCACCAATACAAATACCACCAATACCAATACCACCACCACCAATACCAATGCCACCACCACCAATACCACCCCCACCAATACAACCATCACCAACACAACCACCACCACTACCACCACAACCAATACCAATACCATCAACATCACCAATACCACCACCACCGCCAATACCACCACCACCAGCACCAATACAACCACCAGCACCAATACCACCACTAATACCACCACCACCACTGCCACCAAAACCACCACCACCACCAAATATCACCACCACCAATACCATCACCACCACCAATACCATCACCACCACCAACACCACCATCACCACCAATACCACCACCACCAATACCAATACCACTGCCAATACCACCACCACCAATACCACCACCAATACCAATACCACCACCAACAATACCACCACCAATACCACCAAAACCAATACCACCAATACCAATACCACCACCACCAATACCACCACCACCACCACCAATACCACCACCACCAATACCACCACCAATTCCACCACCAATTCCACCACCACAATACCAATACCACCACCAATACCACCAATACCACCACCAATACCACCAACAATACCACCACCACCAACAATACCACCACCACCAATACCACCACCACCACCAATACCACCACTACCAATACTAATACCACCACCACCAATACCTCCACCACCAATACCACCACCACTACCAATATCACCACCACCAATACCAATACCACCACCATCAATACCACCACCACCACCAATACCACCACCACCAATTCCACCACCAATATCACCACCAATACCACCACCACCACCAATATCACTACCACAATACCAATACCACACCACCATTACCACCACTAATATCATCACCACCAATACTACCACCACCAATACTACCACCACCAATACCATTAAAACCAATACCACCACCACCAATAACACCACCAATACCACCACCAATACACCATCAATACCACAACCACCACCAATACCACCACCACCAATACCACCACCAATACCACCACCACCACCAATACCACCACCCAAGCATTAGCCACCGCCCCAGAACCCAAGCGAGCAGCAAAAAATCTGGGCATCATCTTTGATGACACTCTATCTATGCAGGACCAAGTACGCACTTTGTGCGGAAAAGCTTTTTCTACACTGAAACTTTTTAGACGACTCTTTCCCTGGATCCCACTAAATTGCAGACAAATGGTAACACAGGCTTTGCTCTTGAGCAGACTTGACTACGGCAATGCCCTTTATGTTGGCATGGCTGACTATCTTTTCTCCAGACTTCAGGTGGTCCAGAATGCTGCCGCCAAATTAATATGCAATTAAAAAAAATACAGTTCTGCTTTTCACTGCTTGAAGGAATTACACTGGCTACTAGTCCGCCAGAGAGCCAGTTTCAAGCTCCTTTGTTTTGCACATAAATCCTTGCATAAAAAAGGACCACACATTTTGCAAGATAAGTTACAATTCCATGTCCCTTCACGCAACTTGAGATCGTGCCACCAAGCCCTCGTCTCAGTCAAGCGCACATCCAAGGTTAGAATGGGCGATCGGTCCTTTTCCAAATCAGCCGCGGTCCTTTGGAACAACCTACCCCTTGATCTTCACCGGACAGATGATTACCTGCTGTTCAGAAAAAAACTAAAAACCACCCTGTTCCCTAGATTCTGATTCTACCCAATGAACCAAACTGCACTGCACTCTAACCCGTCCTAGCGCCGTGATGTCCCTCAGGATGAATGTTGCGCTATATAAATACTACAAAATACAAAATACATATACAAATACCACTACCACCACTAATACCACCACCACCAATATCACCAATGCCAGCACCACCATACCACCACCACGAATACCATTAATACCAATACCACAACCAATACCAATACCACCACCACCAATATCACCAATACCACCACCACCATACCACCACCACGAATACCACTAATACCAATACCACCACCAATACCAATACCACCACCACTAATACCAATGCCACCACCAATACCACCAGCAATGCCACCACCAATACCACTAATACCAATACCACCACCACCAATACCACCCCACCAATACCAATGCCACCATCAATACCAGTACCACCACCACCTATACCAATACCACCACCAATACCAATACCACCACCTCCAAAACCAATACCACCACCAATACCACCACCACCACCAATACCACCAAAACCAATACCAGCCCCACCAATACCACCACCCCCAATACCATCATCACCACCAATACCACCAATACTACCACCACCAATACCAATACCACCACCTCAGCACCTCTCGCTCACTAGTAATAGCAAGGGCACTGTACGAGGCCAGAGCTGCAGCCGAGACCATACCTCCCACCCTCCCTCCATGCCTGCCATAAAGCACAGCCCACCCTACACCAGGAGTTGAAGCCAGGGCCCTACTACAGCTGGAGTGTTTTTTATTAGGCCAAAAATAGCAATGACATTACGCAATGCCACACTGCACACTCAAATTACTGAGAGGGCAGGAAATAGCCCCAACTGCTCTTCCTCCTGAGCCTCGTCAGTGTAATTACAGAGCAAAAGGTGTTGGAGCGCTTTCTTAGTGTTTATTGTTTGGATCATATGTAACTCTCACTTCACACTTTGTGTCTGTGTAGTTTACAATACTTACACAACTTCTTCACGGCACTATTTATCACTGCTTTGAAGCCGTCGCAGGCCAGTCTCCTCCTCTGATATTTACAAACTAACAAGCGGTCGAGAAGGCCCTTTATTGCAATGCATTAGGTCTCGCATTCGCGAGCGTTTAAGCTATTAGTATTGTAAATGACAATGCCTTTTATTTATGTTTTAAAACCCAAAACGTAAATAAAAGGCATTGCCATTTACAATGCCAATAGCTCAAATGCGCGTGAATGCGAGACCTATTGCATTGCAAATGCTTGTTTCTAAGGGCGACACTGAGTAGAACAGATAACCGCCCAATGCCCAGCAGAAGTCACGCCAAATGAGAACAATGACTGCAGACCTCTGTTAGGAAGGCAGAGCACAGAGGCAAGTGCAGATCACAATTCTGTTCAAATACATTTTAGAGCCTTATGCTAACTATGCAGATTTACTGTCACCCCATCTGTGAGTAATAATTTTGAAATTGCTAATTGGTTCATTGATTTAAGTTTAGACATGCTATTTTGTGCTGAAACTTGGCTGTCTGATGAAGCTATTGCTGTCAGTAGCCGGGAGAGAATCAAATTATAGCAAACCATGGTGTAGGCTTGTAAGCAGGATCAGTGGCGGGAGAGTGAAAGGGTTGATGCCACTGGTCAGGGTATGGGTGCCTGTGCCCTGTTCCAGTGCGAGAGTAAACAAGAAGCGGGGAGCAGCATTGGGCACCAACACATCCCCTCTCTTCTTGTTTCCGGACCGAACAGGGGTGCATTAAGGCTTGCAAGAGTGTCTTAGACTATCACGGGTGCGCCAATTTAAAAGTAGTGTGTTATGAGAGTCCCGCAAGTTTTCTGATTGGCTGCCAGCAACATGAGAAAAATGTTGCTGCCAGCCGTTACAGGACTCGGGGACTTAGCATAGCAAACAAATACTCTCAGACACTTTAAACATGCCTATTTGAAAGTGGTATACTCTGCTAAAACAGTTTCCATTGATTTAAGACTGAAAAGGAATGATTACGAGTAAAATAAAGTGCCACAATAATGCCACAAAATTTTAATATTTGTGCCGCACAATTTCAATTTTTGTGCCGCAAAATTTGCAAATCTATGCCACAATATCCTGGGGGGTCTGACAAAAGTTATTTCTATTCACTAATCTTTTCTTCTGGTTTTGTCTCCTCATGTACAACACTATTTTGTCAAGAGTCTTCATTCTATTTAGAATCAAAATGAAAAGTTCCTCTTCAAAGCAAAGGCCTTATCAACTACTCGCTCAACTCGTTCTTTCTGTTTCATGGCATCTCTCCTTCTTCTACACTTTTTTAATTTATCACTAAATTTACAACCACTCTACTACGAAACATCCTTGCTCTGATTTCCTTAAACTGCTTCTGTCTCCTGGTTATGTTGTGTCGATGTTTGTTACAATCCGACGGTACACGGGGGGCCGCGCTGGCAGTCGCAGCATCGTCCCGAATATCGTGCGCGATTAAAAAAAGCAATTTTGGACACATAATCTGTGTCACTAACACCCCCATTTCTCAATCATGGGGTCAGAGTATCTCCACCCTGACCCTTTATGTAGGCTTTCACACAAATTTTCAGCCCCGGGAACCGTTCCCAATAGATAAAATGGCGGCCGCAACTTTCTGTTTAGGTTGCGCCCAGCCAATCAGAGCATTCCTGTTGGCGCATGCATTCACGATTCATCGCGAAACCACTGCGAAATATCCGCGGCCGAAGATAACACTATAATTTTAAACTTAAATTTCTCAACAACTATTGAACGGATTTACACCAAATAAGCAAAAGGCACTTCCTTGAACCGACATCTATCTTCCTGCTAAATTTGGTGTAAGTTCGTTCAGAGGTTCGGGCTGTTTGTGTGGCTAAATGTTCCTATGGGAATTAACATTACAAACGCAACCTTATTTCACGCCCCAAATTGCGCCCGTTCCTTAACCCCTGCAGGCGCAGGTCTCCATGTCTTAAGAGCAGAGACACTGGAATTATGCATCGGGGAGGACCAAATTATGCTGCAAGTTTGACTGAATTATGTGGCTAGAAAAGACAAGTTATGAAGCGTAATGAAGTACATTTTGTAAGAGTAGCACGTCCTTATTTTATCATGTTTACGCGTTAACACTGTCAGGGCAAATGTTTCACTATATTAGTACCAGTTTAATACCCAAATACAGCAATAAGCAACAGAAAGGGAACCAGTCAACCCATTCAAAGGGACTTCACTGCTCAGAAAAATGCATCTCGGGGGTTTTGAGTAACTTTTGATCTGTTTGAGCTATAAACATTTTTTAATTTGCAGATTATGCTGTAGATAATTGACTATGTGGAAAATGGGGCAAATCCATAATAATGGGAAAAACGCAGTGGGCATAATAAAGCATAATTTCAGCGGCCCTGCCTAACATGTCTAGTTCTGGGTGAAAATAGGTCTTTCAATGCACATCGGATGCAGTGGCACCCAGGCCCAGATGCTTCAGGGGCCCAATGATCCTCGATTATAGGTGTATTTTGCATCTCATATGGCAGCAGGGGCACATTATCCGTGTTTAAATTTGGACCCCTGGCACCCTTGCTAGCCACTGAGGTCTCTATGGGGATTATTGCCCATCAGAACCAACCACAAGGGACAGAATGGGAACTAAAGCAGGCATGTGGAAAAAAATGTGATATACATTAAAACTTGCATTTCTGGCAGCTGTTTTGAGTCTTGAATGAAGGTGAGTGGTTTTGCAGGGTGACGCCATTGGAGTCAATTGATAGGAATATGTTATGGCGGCAAGAAAAGGATTTCAAGGCCAAGGTGAGTGATCCCACTGAAGTTTAGGGGAAGTATCTCACTTATTTAAGAGAGTGAAGATGAGTATAGGGTGAATGACACTTTCCAATCAAGGGATAGTTGAGAGGGGCATGGATCTGTATGAAAGGAACTGGATTGGAACCAGCTTTGACATGTTCCTCAAAACTGTACCCAGCGCAGCTGTTTAGTATGCATCCTAGGTGTGTGGCCACCGGCAGGAGTATGTGGAACTTGGAAAGCGGATCGTTTGTACCGTGCACTGGCCTCAGCCAGTTGGGTAGAAGATGCTGAGAGGTAAGTATATTTGTAGCTACAGGCGGTGAACCCACAAATGTGCAGAATGGTCCACTAGTGGTGCGCAGAAGAACACCTTCAGTGGTGATGCCTCATGCTTCTTGAGCTGAGATCTTGGAAGTCACAGGTTCCACTTCTAATCTGAGAGAATCGGTTAATCTCAACTGATGTGCCCCTGAAATTCTTGTAAACTGTCGCCTTGGGACACTTGATCTATTTGTACAGCAGCAGCTTCGTTGTGTTTCTGCACAGTACAAAACACCTCAGGTGGTGGTATGAATAATACTGTGTCTCTTTAAGAAGACAAAAGGGGTGGCGAGGTACGAGGGTTGCGAACGCTTAGGTCAGGGAGCTGAAGACTGACTTCGCCCCGGGGAGGTGGTGGTCACCGGGGCTCAAAAGAGCCACAGGAGAGGGGCCGCATACACCCCTGCCTTTTCTTTTTTATGCATCCGAGACCTGGCCCACCCAGGGGCTATCCAGTAAACAAGCACGTGAGACCGCGCTTTTTTTTCCCTGCAGATTTGCGACTCCGTCATGATTTGGTGCCAACATTTTTTCTAAACAATGCTTTTTCACCCTGATGGGGTCCCGGGGGACTCTATGGTCAGAGCTAGGGAGGCAGGGTATTCCTAACTTGCCCCCTTTTCTTTTTTTCTAACTTTCTTTGGGACACGCCTGAAGCCGAGTCCCAAGATGGCTGCCAACTCTTCCTGGTTGAAGTGTTTCTGATTTCAGCACGGGGACTGTCAGATCCTCTGAAAAAACGCATCCCTACATATATACAAATTTGGATTTCCCTTAATATTTCCAAAACTACTGAACAGATTTACACCAATTTACAAAAAGGTCACTTTCTGGTCAAACAACTACCTTTCTGCCACATTTTGTGTAATTCCATTAAGCAGATCGGGCTGTAGCTGTGTCTAAAGTGAAATCCCTATGGGAAATAGCATAGGGGAAATGCAGTTTCGGACCCCCCTTTTTCTCAGCCCCCACTTGACAGATCACTCCAAAACTTTCAAGACAGCAGTTGATGTGCATCATCTTAGTTTTGAAAATTTCGGCAAAACAAAAAAAACTCTTCCTATGGAAACTAGGTCCTAACTATCACTACCCACTGGCGACCCCCAGTAGGTAATATATATATATATATATAAATATATATATATATATACATATATATATGTCAACTTTTTTTAAGTTGTGTGTACTAAAACGAGAAAAAAATATGGCTCAGTATCGTGACTAAGGCTGCGAGCGGCAGCTGTAACGCGTAGATGCCATCACTGAAAAATAAATAATCGAGTTGAAAAGAACCCATGGAGTGCTGGTTTAATCTCTGATCGAGTAAAGAGGTTGTTGTTTCTGCAATATATATATATATATATTTATATATATATATATATATATACCCCTCAGTCCCGGGGAACAGATAATAAAGGTGAGAAACGAGCAGAAAGAGGCAGAATGAAGGTCAGCAATGAGCAGAAGGAGGCAAGATAAATGTGAGAAACGAGCAGAAAGAGACAGAATAAATGTCAGAAGGGAGCAGAAAGAGGCAGAATAAAGGTGAAAAAAGAGCTGAAAAAGGCAGAATAGAGGTCAGAAACGAGTAGAAAAATGCAGAATGAAGGTGAAAAACGAGCAGAAAGAGGCAAAATAAAGGTGAGAAAGAGCAGAAAGAGGCAAAATCGAGGTCAGAAACGAGCTGAAAGAGGCAAAAAAAGTGAGAAAAGAGCAGAAGGAGGCATAATAGAGGTCAGCAACGAGCAGAAAGAGGCAAGATAAAGGTGAGAAACTAGTAGAAAGAGGTAGAATAAAGGTCAGAAACAAGCAGGAAGGCAGAATAAAGGTCAAAAACAAGCAGAAAGAGGCAGATAAAAGGTCAGAAACAAGCCGAAAGAGGCAAAATAAAGGCCAGCAACGAGCAGAAAGAGGCAAAATAGAGAATAGAAGCAAGCAGAAAGAGGCAAAATAGAGATCAGAAACAAGCAGAAAGAGGCAGAATAAAGGCCAGCAACGAACAGAAGAGGCAAAATACAGATCAGAAACGAGCAGAAAGAGGCAAAATAAAGGTCAGAAATGAGCAGAACAAGGCAAATTAAAAGTCAGAAATGAACAGAAAGAGGCAAAATAGAGGTCAGAAATTAGCAGAAAGACACAAAATAAAGGTCAGAACTGAGCAGAAAGAAGCAAAATAAAGGTGAGAAGTGAGCATAAAAAAGGCAGAAAATAAGCAGAGAACAAGTAGAAACCACTCATGCACCCACTCACAGAACAACTCAGACACTCTCAAAGCTGCTCACTGAGCCATTCAGATACTCATGCACCCACTCACAGATGAACTGAGACACAATCACCCACTCACAGACCCAGTCAGACACTCATGCATCGACTTACAGAATCACTCATACTCTCTCTCACCCACTCATAGACCTACTCAGAGACTCATGCACCGACTCACAGTCCCACACAGAGACCCACACACCCACTCAGAGACTCACGCACCCACTCACAGACCTACTCAGACACTCACACACTCACAGACTGACTGACACACTCATGGATGCACTCGCAAACCCACTCAGACACTATCACACCCACTCACAGACCCATTCAGACACTCACTGAGACACGCATACAACCACTCAGACACTCAAGCACCCACTCACAGAGCCACTCACACACCCACTCTCACACACACTGAGACACTCATGCACTCACTCACACACTCACTTTCAAAAGTTACAGTTAGGGAATAACATAAAAAAAAATGTAGAAATTCACTGAAAAAAACAAAGGTTACAGGGTTGTTATGTTAGGAAATAGAATTTAAAAACCTTAGAAATTCACTGAAAAAAAACTAAAGTTACAGGGTCGTTATATTAAGGAAATAGAATAAAAAAACTTAGCAATTCAAGGAAAAAAACAAAGGTTACAAGGACGTTATAGTTAGGCTCAGATTTCACTCGTACAAAACTATAGAAATTCAGCAGTTATAGTTGCCTGAGCTAACTATAACTTACGCCCCTGCAATGCACTGCTTATGACCTCACATATTACATCACTAATGACATGGTGACATCAATGATTACATCACTGATGACATCTCAAATGACATCACTAATGACATCATCCACAGAACCACTCACACACCGACTCACACCCCAATACAACCTCTCATACACCTACCTACTCACCCTCACAACCGCTCACATACCCATTCACAGACCCATACAAGTACTCACACAACCACTCACTCATCCATAGAGTCACTCACACACTGTGGGAAGCTGGTTCTC
This sequence comes from Calotriton arnoldi, assembly GCA_963921515.1. Taxonomy (NCBI): domain Eukaryota; kingdom Metazoa; phylum Chordata; class Amphibia; order Caudata; family Salamandridae; genus Calotriton; species Calotriton arnoldi. The sequence continues at coordinate 122,847 of CAWUFW010020011.1, forward strand.
TATATAATGTACTAAAATGAAGTACACTGTGCAGAGAGTTCAGGAGATCCCTTACTGGTACACAGAGGTTGAAGTAGATAATACTAATTCTCTTTTTGTGTTAGTTTGTGTGAGCAGTTAGGCTTATCAGAGGGTAGTGATAAGCAATTGTTGTGCTCACAGAGGCAATAAATGAGACACTCAGCAATAAATCCAAGACCAATTTATATTAATAGTATCGATTTTAAAGTATATTTTAAGACCAAGAACTGTGACCTACAGCAAGTACTTTAGAAGTTATGATTTTTAAGAGTTCGGAAAATATATCACTTTTGTGAGCACTTACGCACCATCGAAGTCAATGGAGAAAAGCTGAAAAATTCTTATAAAATCAGGCAATGCTTTCACGAAGTTCACCTTCTCATTTTAGGTGGATAGCAGGACCAGGTCAAAAGTTCCAGCAGCAGAAAATCAGGAGTGTCCCAGATTTGGCCGGGAGCAGGGTGATGAAGGTGTTTTTAGCTTGTGACTACGACGTAGGGGCCACCAAGAAAGACACTGCACAGGAGGACTTAGAGGTAAGTCCAGTGGGTCCCACTGGAGGGAGGAGGTTGCAAGGTTCGCAGGACCATGGGAGCATGGCTGGTTTGACGTTACCAGGGCCGGTTGGGCCGGGTGCAGAGCAGATAGGCCAGTGGGGTGTTGTGCATCTAGATGTACTTGCAGTCAGGAGCAGGCAACATGGACAGGTGATTTTGGGACAGCTGGGCCACTCAGGATGTGGGTCTCAGGGGTCTAAACATCACTCAATGGGTGCTTGCTTCTGGCATCATTGGAGTCCAGCACTGGCTCTTCGTCTTGCTCTTTGCTGTGGGGGTCCGGTACCCCTGGGCATTGGTATGGTGCAGCTCCAGTAGGTCCTGGTATCTCCAAACGTGGTGGGGAGACAGATCTTTTTTTGTGGGTGTTGCGTCAAAGTCGTCGGGGAGCAGCATGTCGACAAACAGAACTCAGCAAGATTGGTGCCTGCTTTGTGCAGGGGAATGATACCTTGACTCCAAGGGAGATTCTTAGCGATTTCCTGAAGTCTGGAGGAGCTCCGGGGTTCTTGGGGGCATATTTACAAGAAAATAGCAGAGCACAGAGCTGCAGCAAACTGTGCAGTACTGCGCTCCGTCATTTTCAAAATGCAGGGATGCGCCATATTTGCAACAATATACGCACCCCTGTGTTTTCCCTAGCGCTGGTGCTAAAAATAGCTCCTGAGTGCCAACACAGACACCCTTGGGACATAGTGCAAGGGTGCCTGCATTGCAGGGAATGATTGTTTCTGTGCAGGAAGGTGTCCCTTCCTGCACATAAACAATCAATAATGCTGTTTTGCAGTCTGCAGCACACTTAGAAATAGCAAATCGCCATTATTTAATGATTGTTTATGGACAGGAAGAGACACCTTCCTGCACATAAACAATCATTAATGGCATTTTGCTCTTTCTATGAGTGCTGCAAAATGCAGCACACATAGAAAAAGTAAAAACGAGGAGAAATAAAAGTATTTCTCCTCGTTGCACCATTCTAACGCTTGCTATTGCATGGCGTTAGTTTTTGGCCCTGCCTCAGATTTACAGATCCTTGTAAATCTGGGGCAGCGTAAAAAGCAATGGGTGTTGTAGTGGAACGCCCACAGCAACACCCATTGCATGCCCCTTTCATGCAGATACCTGTGTGAAAGTGTACCATATTTACAAACCGCGTTAATCCACAAAAAATGATGGCTTAACACCACTTTGTAAATATGGTGCAGGGCATTGCGCCACCAGAAGATTGGTAAAAGTGACGTTCTGGTGGCTCAATCCCCTTGTAAATATTCCCCTTGGAATCTTCACAGGTTCAGGACGACATGGCACACCATGATGGTCCAAGACCTAGAGGCAGCAGGCAGGATTTGGTGCCAATGTTCTTCTGCAGCAGGGCTTCAGTTCTCAAGCATCTAGTCGTCTTTGTCCTGGTCTTCTTCTTGTCCATTGACTCTTGGTTCCAGGTCGAGGGATGCCACCTAAATGCTGAATTTGGGGTGTTACAGTTGGAGACAGGTAGTAGTCAATGGGCTACCTAACTTTAGGGGGCCTAGATACTCTAATGACCACTTCCTGTGGGAAGAAGAACTACCCCCGCCATGATAGGTTGTTTCTCCACCATCTCAAGATGGTGGATTTTCAGGAGAGGGTTTCACATCGCCTGCCACACCTTAGGGGTGGTGCTGGCTTAATGTGGACACTCCTCCTCATCTAACAAATTTTCCTGCCTGTCCTCCCACCAAATGTGGAGCAGGACAGCAGGGTTGCCGTCCCCCACTATCTGGGGAAGCCTGGACTAAAATTCAAAGGCGGCAACGCCTTTGAACCTTTTGTAGTAGCTTAGTATATATGTTTAACACTCATAAACTCTTAGAAAACACTTACACTCACTGGACAATGTCATCAGTGATGGCATCAGTGATACCATTTGATGTCATGAGTGATGTCACTGACCATGTCATGAGTGATGTAATAGGTGAGGTCATAAGCAGTGAATTCAGGTAACTATAACTGCTGGTTTTCAATGGATTTGTATGAGTAAAATCTGACCCTAACTATAATGTCCCTGTAACCTTTGGTTCTTTCAGTGAATATATATATCCTATGGGAGGATGTTGCTGTAGCAGTGGTTGTCCATTTGTCTTGCTGGACTTCTACTGGTGCCTTTAGGCAGTACTAACTTACACTTGAAAATTTGGCTCAACTCCCTTTTTCCATGGGTGGAGACACGTAAGTAGACCCTTTTGAGTAATTATGCACTTAGATTTGTGGCTAGCCCAGAGTTGCGAAGTTACTCAAAAATGTAAAGCAAATTACAGGTGTAAATTACTCACAAGTATAAGGTTCCTTTGTGAATATCCACCATCATATTTAGGTTCTTAGGAATTGACAGCCCAGACAAGAGGTGATTTTAAAAAATTATTAATATTATTAATTTTTTTATTACAAATTAAGCTTTGGCATTCCGATGGTATGCTGAGATTCATGCATACCACTATTCTGAGTTGCTCTTCTGTATTGTGAGTACTCAGTACATCTGCGTTGCCGGGCAGTATGTTGTCTCTATGAAAGGTTTCAGCGCTACATATTTGAACCAGAAAATATTTAAATGTGCGGGTTTACAATATACCATTTTGAGCAAGAAGGCAGGAATGCCTCGCTATTGTTTCCATCTGTGTGAGATACCCATTGCTGTATTATTGCTCCAATTTCCCTGAAAGGTTAGATTTATGAATACATTCCTTTTCAGGTTTATTGCATTATTTTCCATTTTTATCTGGAAAAAAGTACGTTAGCCTAAGATTAAAAATATTCATGAAAAAATGATTTACGTGGGATTGCCTGAAATCATATGGGAATGTATACTTAAAGGATATATTTATCCATCACTTTGAAATATGTATATATACAACGCAGCTACAGCTTGATTGTACATCTTCCGACACTAGAATAGTTCACATTGCATGCACAAATATTAAAAAAGACGTTCCCTTTCCATTGGGCTACAGGGTTTTCTCTTTTTGAATAAGACATTGCCACTGGTACATGAATTAAGCAGATATTGAAAATACTTGCGTAAAAACATTTCATTGTAATATTTTGGCATGGCTTACTGTGTTTTAAATAAGTATTGTTTGTAGGTGAAGGGCAAACAAGACATGGGACAAAGGTGCTTTCTGCTGATGGAAAATAATTGCAATTAAGTGTGTCAAGGCTTGTTTTCTAACCACCTAGAAATGTTATTCAATGTTAGCTATCCCAAAAATCTACTAAAGGGTTGTGCAAATTTGTTATGCTTGCTACTGAAAGTGTCCCATAATTCTCACAAATACTAAGATTGCTCTACCTAGTTCGGAAAGTTGTGTGGTAGTTGATTTTCACATTAAAATTGGGACTCTTATGCCCCTTTTACGTTTTTTGGGAGAAAAAGACTGAATATTCATCCAGTTTCAAAGTCGCGAGGAAAAGGTTTTAAAGTTAATTTGTGAGACAATGTTACATCCATTTTTAGCACTAACTACATGTCACAAGCAAGTATTGCTGGTTTGAGTGTAAAAAACCTGGTGGGTAGCTCTGAGTAGGCCAGTTTTCTGGATCTATCCACAACTATATTCCCTTAATTAAATATTCATACAGCCTAGTGATGGGAGAGAGTTAACGACGCATATAATACAAAAGTGTACTGCATAAGAGCTATGCTTACGACCTGCTACATCTCAATGAAGGAACCAGGAAGTTGATGTATTTATCCCGGCATTGGCGTGGCCTTATTTATGCACTGACTGTGCAGCCACTTTTGGTTTGGGTGTCACCTCAGTGCCACACAAGTTGCCCATAGCTCTGTTTCTTATAACCATTTCTGTGGTTCCTTTTTTGCTGTCTTCATGCTGGTCAGCCCAATGGAAACCATAATTGTCTGGATAAATACTTGCCACAGCGATGTATTCTGATTATGCTACTTGAATCCTCAATTGACGCTAACTGTGTCTGTTCATATGGTCTGCACTGCTTTAAATCAGCAGATGCTGTTAGGTATTGATTACCCGTACTACCTTAATTTGAAATGGAGAGTACCGACACTCCACAACAGGGGTTCAACATATTTAATAGGAGAGTAACGGCTCTTCACAGTAGCAACAGGTGCTCTAGGATAGTAAGTAAAACCACTTCTAACTTTCCATTCTCCTACTGTTGGTCTGGCCTGATTTGTTGGTCAGTAGGCTGCGTTAAGATAAAAATTATATACAGGTGGTCTCAGTAATTACGAAATTTACCAAATCAATTGAATTTCCGATGTTCAAATGCTGTTGCCCCTGAAGTATTTGGTTCAATGATGTATCCATTCTATGTTTTTTCTTTTTTGTGTGTAGTTCCAGTAGATTGTACGTCTAAACATCAGGAAGAGGAATATCGTCATATCTTAATATTATGGGCAACATATCAAGGGACAAAATAAGGAAATATTGAAAGGTAAGTGCATATGGGGCAGTATAGATTTTAATCAATCAATCGATCATGGAATTGTGAAGCGCGCTACTCACCCGTGAGGGTCTCAAGGCGCTGGGGGGGGGGAGCAGCTCCGGTCATTCGAAGAGGGGCTTCCTGAAGATGTGCAGAGTGGGTGCGTGTTTGATGTTGATCGGGAGCTCGTTCCTGGTCTTTGCTGCGATGTAGGAGAAGGGTCTTCCACCTGTTCTTGCTCTGAGGATGCGCGGGGTTTCGGCGAGGTCAGCGGATCGGAGGTTACTCTTGGGTACGTGGAAGGCAATTCTTTCATTGAGATATTGGGGTCTGATGTTGTGAAGGCATTTGTATGCATGGGTGAGTATCTTGAAAGATACTCTCTTCCTGATGGGGAGCCAGTGGAGGTCTTACAGGTGTGGGGTGATGTGTTTGTGTCGGGGGACGCCAAGGACGAGTCTTGCTGCGGTGTTCTGTATGGTCTGGAGCTTGCAGAGCAGGTATTTGTTGATCCCGGCGAAGAGGACGTTTCCGTAGTCTAATCTGCTGGTTATGAGTGCATTGGTGACGGCTTTTCTTGATTCGGTGGGGGGGATCCATTTGAAGGTTTTGCGAAGGATGCGGAGGGTGTTGAAGCAGTTGAGGCGACGGCGTTGATCTGTCGGGTCATGGAGAGGGAAGAGACGAGTATGATGCCGAGGTTCCGGGTGTGGTCCGTGGGTGTGGGAGGGCTGCAGAGGGCAGTGGGCCACCAGGTGTTGTCCTGTGCTTTATGGGAGGGTCCGAGGACAAGGACTTCTGTCTTCTCCGAGTTGAGCTTCAGGCAGCTGCTGCTCATCCAGGTTGCAACATCCTTCATTCATTCCTGGAAGCTGAGTCTGGAGGTGAGGGGGTCCTTGGTAAGGGAGAGGATGAGCTGGGTGTCGTCGGCGTAGGATACTATGCTGAGTCCATGCTGTCTGACGATGGCGGCTAGGGGGGCCATGTAGATGTTGAAGAGAGTGGGGCTGAGCGATCCTTGGGGTACTCCGCAGCTGATCTCTGCGGGTTCAGAGAGAAAGGGAGGGAGTCTGATTCTTTGGGTTCTGGTGAGGAAGGAGCGGAGCCAGTCGAGGGCGGTCCCCTGTATGCCAGCGTCGTGGAGCCTGGCAGTGAGAGTGTGGTGGGAGACGGTGTCGAAGGCTGCAGAGAGGTCGAGCAGGTGTGTCCTTGTTCGAGGAGCGTGTGGATGTCATCTGTGGCAGAGAGTAGGGCGGTCTCAGTGCTGTGGTTGCTGCAGAATCTGGATTTGGAGGGGTCGAGAATGGAGTTCTCTTCTATGAATTTCGTTAGTTGGATGTTGACAATCTTTTCTGTGACTTTGGCCGTGAAGGGGAGGAGAGAGATGGGTCGGTAGTTCTTGAGGTCCATTGGATCTGCTGAGGGCTTCTTGGGGAGGGGCTTGACTTCTGCATGTTTCCAGTCATCGGGAAATGTACCGGCTTCGAGGGAGGTGTTGATGGTGCATCGTAGCTCCGTTGCGATGGGGGTGGCAGCTCTGTGGAAGATGTGCGGAGAGCCGGGGTCCGTGGGGGCTCCTGAGTGAATGCCTTTCATGGTCGATGCAGTGTGTTCGGTGGTGACTGGGTCCAGGAGGAGATGGTAGGCTGACATTTGTTGCTGGGGGGCGGAGTGGGTTTGGTGTCCTGTGTCTGTTTGTCGAAGTTGTCGTAGAGGGATCTCATTTTCAGGTGGAAGTAAGAGCCGAGTTTGTTGCAGAGGTTCTGGGAGGGTGTGCCGTCCGTGGCTTCGCTGCGCGACTTAGTGAATTCCTGGATGATGTTGAAGAGTTCCTTGGTGTTGCTGGTGTTGGCATGTATTTTGTTATGGATGAAGGTCCTCTTTGTGGATCTCATGAGTTGGTGGTATTCTGTCATGGCGTTCTTGTAAGTGGAGTGGTCTTAAGAAGTTTTGCTGTTTCTCCAGTTCTTCTCGAGATGTCTGCAGGTGCGTCTGGCTTCTTGGAGGTGGGTGGTGAACCAGGAGGCCTTCCTGGGTCGCTGTCTGTCGGGGTTGTGGAGGGGGGCGAGCTCATCTGCGCAGTTGGTGATCCATCTGTGAAGTTCTTTGGCTGCGGAGTAGGCGTCGGTCGTGGTGGGGGGCTTCACGATTGAGGGTGGAGTTGAGGTGCTCCTTGGTGATCTTGCTCCAGTTCCTTCATGGTGGGTGGGGTGCCGGTTTAGGTGCGGTGGGTTTTTTGACGTGAAAGTGAACGCAGTAGTGGTCCATCTAGATGGGTTGCGTGGTGTGCTTGAAGTGGACTTTGTTGCCTCCTGCGAAGATGGGGATGAGGGTGTGTCCTGCCTTGTGGGTAGGGGTGGTGACGAGTTGTTGCAGTCCGAGGTTGGTGAGGTTGTCCAGGAGGGTGGCAGAGTTGGGGTCGCTGAGGTTGTCGAGGTGGAAGTTGAGGTCTCCGATGAGTATGTAGTCCATGGAAGCGATGGCGTGGGGCGTGATGAGGTTGGCGATGATAGTGGTGAACGTGGTTCGAGGTCCAGGAGGTCTGTAGGCAAGGATGCCTCATAAGGTCATTCTGGGGCTGGTCTGGATCTGGAAATGGAGGTGTTTGGTGGTGGACGGGGGAGTTGCTCGTGCTGGAGGTGGTGAGTTAGAGAGAGCTCTTGTGTGCGATGGCGAGGCCTCCTCCTGGGCGGTTGGGGCGGTCCTTCCTCTGGATCTTGTATCCATCGGGGATGGCGGTGGCAATGTCGGGGTGGAGGTGGGGTTGGTCCATGTTTCCGTGAAGAAGGCGACGTCTGGCGAGAGGGTGTCGAGGGGGTCCCAGATCTCTACTGCATGTCTGTGCAGGGAGCACACGTTGAGGAGGCTGCATCTCAGGGCTTCGGGCTGCTGGCGTCCGACGTGGGGACGTCGGCCGTGGTTTGTCAGCAGTGTCGGCAGGAGCACTGGCCGTGGGCGGTGGCCGGCGTAGACAGCTGGCAGTTTTTGTTCCTTCCGGGGTTGAGTGTGAGGAGGGCAGCAGAGTCGTAGCGGTGGGTGGTCGGAGAACCAGGATCCCTGGTGCTGGTCGCGGTCGGGTCGCGGACGGGCACAGACGGGCTTGCCTTTGACACGCCAGTGGCGCACCCGCTGCGCGTGGCCACCATTAAATAGGGAAGGGGAGGGAAGCGCAGTTGAGAGGCTGGAGCAGGAACTGGCAGGGGGGAGGTGCCATGGGGGCAGCAGCGGCAGGGAAGAGGACAGCGAAAACGGGCACGGAGGACACAAACAAGGGCACAAACAACAGGCAAAATAAAAACAGGCAAAATAAACAGAGGCACAAAAAAGACAGACAAAAGACAGAAAACGGGCACAAACACAAGACAGACAACAGCGGACCAGCAGAAGAGCAAGGCTCTCCCACTGGACCACCAGGGATAAGGCGCAGGCAGGAGCCTGTGGGTGGAGGAGGGCATCGAACACCTACCTGCACAAGGCAGCGGTAGCGGCACAACAGCGGAGCTGCTGGGCGAGAGAGCAGGTCTCTGATCTCCACATCTACATATCTTGAAGATATAAAAATAATCAATGAACACATGTGGAGATAGGTATAGGAAATCTATGCATAGTTACCTTCCAGTATTTTGTCCCTCGATAGTATGTCCATTATATTGAGGTGCTACAAAGTTTCATACTTGATATTCAGAGTGCACACAATTCCAATAAGGGTTACGCAATGTACAATGTGACTTCATCGCTCCGCTCACCTTAGACTCCGAAAACAGCATCTTCCTAGACGGCCTGAGCTTTCACCTTGATGACCCCAATGATACCAACACCGCTAACGTCCTCAAAAGCTTGAGCAACATCTGCCTCACCTAACTGGTCACCAACCTCACCCACTTCGCAGGACACACACTCGACCCAATCTTCAAGGCCAGCGACAGAATCAAACATAGCCATATCACCGAGCTCACCTGGGCCGACCATGTCATTGTCCATTTCACCATCTCAGGATTCTCTGGCACAGCAACCAAACCACTCAGTATGTCAAACCAAAGCTGGAACAAGATCTCGGAGATCCAATGGAATGATGCCCTCAACACCTCCCTCTCTCACACTGCAACCAACCTCAAACAGACATTCAATAACTTCTCCACCTGGATCACAGACTGCGCCAACATAAATGCCCCCTACAAACCCACTAAATCCAAAAGATCCTTCAAGCAAGCCAGCTGGTACACGACTGATCTAAGACCATCAAAGCATACCTGCAAACAACTAAAAAAGAAATTGTGCTCCAGCAATGAGCCTGCAGACTGCACCAATTTCAAAATCTCCCGCAACCAATGCCACCAACTCCTGAAAAAGATGAAAAGAAGTGCCTTGGTCGACCGCATTGAAGCAAGCTCCAACCACAACAAGGAACTCTTCAACATGGTTAGAGAGTTATCCAGCCCCTGAGCCACCAAAAAGTCATTACCCCTTCACAAGAACTCTGCGACTCCCTGCCAGACTTCTTCCACAGCAAGATCTCCACCATTTACAGAAACTTCGTACCCCATCCCACTGACTTCCCTAGCCATCTCGACCCCACAAATGAAGTACACTACCACCTGCTCCCTATCTGGGACCAGCTCACCATGCAAGACACCACTGCCTTCATGATCTCCATCCACTCAGGAGCACCCATCGACCTAAGCCTTCACCACATCTTCAACCTTGGAAGCAAGATGATCAGCAGTGAGCCCACCACCATCCTCAATGCATCGATCACCATGGCCACATTCCCTGAAATATGGAATCACACAGAAGTAAAGCCCCTACTCAAGAAACTAACTGCCGACCCCAACAAACTCAAGAACTACCACCCCATCTCTCTGCTCCCCTTCCTCACCAAAGTCCTCAAGAAGGCCATCAAACGCCAACTCACAGAACACCTGGACAATCATGATCTTCTGGACACTTCCCAATACGGATCCTGCACCAATCACAGCACCGAAACCGCCTTCATGGCAGCCATTGACGACATCTCATACCTCCTCTACCAATGAAAAAAGGCAGCCGTGATCCTCCTTGACCTCTCAGCAGCATTCGACACAGTATCACACCACAACCTGATCAAAAGGCTGCACAACATCGGAATCAGAGGAAATGCCTTCAAGTGGATCGCCTCCTTTGACACAGGCAGAACTCAGAGAATCCAACTCCTGCTCCTTACCTCCGAACCTAAGAACAACATCTGCGGGATCCCTTAAAGTTCATCCCTCAGCCCCACCCTGTTCAACACCTACATGACTCCCTTGGCCAACGACATATGATCGCAGGGACTAAACATCATATCCTAAGCCAGCGAAACCAAGCTCATCCTCTCACTATCAGAAGACCCTGCCGCCATGCTGACAAACTTCCGCAAGTGCATGACGAACACCGCCGACTAGATGAGAACCAACTGCCTACAACTCAACACAGAAAAGACGAAAGTGCTGATCTTCGATAATACCTCCCAATGGAATGACGCATGATGGCCCTCCAAACTAGGACCCTCACCAACTCTGACCAACCACGCCAGCAACTTTGGCATCATTCTGGACAGTAAGCTGACCATGAAAAACCATATCAACACAGTCTCATCTACCTACTTTCTCACCCTCCACATGATTTTTAAGTGGCTCCCCATCGACACTAGATGCACCGTCACTCAAGCCCTGGTCATTAGCCAGCCGTACTATGGCAACGCAGTCTATGCAGGAATCATTGCGTAACTACTCAAGAGACTGAAGACGATACAGAACTCAGCAGTCAGACTCATCGTTGACCTCCTCAAGCAGACCCACATCACCCCCCACCTCAAGAAGCTCCACTGGCTCCTCATTCAGAAGAGATGCCAGTTCAAGATGCTGATCCACCCCTTCAAAGCCCTCCATAACCTAGGACCAGCGTACATTAACCACCAACTGAATTTACACCTCTCATCCAGACACCTGCGCTTCTCCTCCCTCTTCCTCACCCAGACCCCTCACATCAGCCACACCAACAGTGGCGGACGCTCCTTCTCCCACCTCACAACGAAGTCTTGGAACTACCTCCCACTTCACGTACGGACCTCATCCTCCCTGCTGTAATTCAGAATAGGACTCAAGACCTAGTTATTCGAATGAGCCCCTGCAGCAGTACTCTCAGAGCCTGGATACCCCACGCTTTAGAAATTCAGTTGGATTGGAAAGAACAATAAAGAAAGAATCAAAAGTCTCTTTGACTTTATCCAACCTAAGAGTAAGATCAAGCAAACAAGTCCCAATTTTTCTGAAACTTTACCAAACCAGCATTACATTCTGTATATAAGCAGTCTTTAGGTTTAACATTTTATTTTTCCAATCTTCAAAATGTGATGGCAAGGATGATTTCGAGTAACTGATAATCAATGATTAGGATGGGGGGGCTAGAAAAATACCTATTTCTGAATCTACAAAGGGGGGTGTGTGTGTGTGTGTGTTTTCACTGAAAAAAACCAAAGGTTAAAGTGACATTATAGTTAAGTGAAAATGTCTGTTTAAAGGTAACAGTTTAAACTAACAAAACCACTGAAATTCACCAGTTAGAGCTAACTGAAGAAACTATTACTCCCCGCCATGCACAGTGCTGTCCTAATTGGTGTCATTTGAGTTGTCATCAGTGATGTTTTCATGATGTCATAGAACATATCATGAATGTTGTAACATGTGCGGTCATAAGCAGTGTATTCTTTAGGTCTTGCTCTCAATTCCCAAGGCAGGCTATGTCATCTGTTAGTAAACAGAGGGTACAAATCAGCTGATTTAACCTCATTGGTTGCCTTAATTTTTTTCTTAACATTTCGTCTTGCAGCTTCTGTTTTCCAACCACTTGCTTTCTGAGTTGTTCAATCTTGATCACCTAACAAAATGGATTCCGCAATGTTTGAAGGCTTAACAGCTCTCATTCCTTCTTCATGACAAAGTTGAAGTGACACCTGTGTTATTTTGGACATTTTGTCGCTCACTGCTTGGACTCCAGGAGAAATGTCAAGGATGGATCACCCCACAGGCTGAGTCCACTTCCACACCTTTGGTATGAAGGTGTGCTTCTATTGTCTGTTTGCGCTTCTCTGCGGTGTAATTGAGAAACAATTTTGAAAAGGTGTTTTTTGCAATCTTTGTTTTGGGTCTTGGCTCATTGTCTGTGAATTAGATCTTGTTGCGTTTGAGGGGCTCCTTTTGGAGCTGAGTCTTCTATACGGAGAACTGCTGGTAGATATATTTTGGTGGCTGCTCTTTGGTTCTCCCGTGTGTCTCAGAGTCCTGGAAGACCGTTGATGCAGTTTACACATACTCATTGACTTTTAGGCAATTTCTTGAACTTAGAAATACATTTAAAACGAGAGCAACAGGTGAGCCATAAACCGGTGTTATAAATTATTGCAGGCAAGCAGAGAGTAAAGAACTGAGAGATGGCTGCATTTCTTTCTGACAGAAGGATTCCCTTTGAATGCACTTGGTTTAGGTGGAATATGTATACCATCTCAAGGACAGAGCCGCCACACAGATGTACCTCCAAAACACTGAAAACTGATGCCTACCTTAAGCGTTCCATCATGCGTCATTCCATTGGGAGGTGTTATCGAAGATCAGCACTTTCGTCTTTTCTTTGTTGAGTTCCTCTTTTGGCAGGTCTCATTCCAGTCCTCGGGTGTTCCTTGGCATGATCACTCAGTTCCTTTTCTGCACCTGGCCACTGCACTCTTTGTCAAAATCCTCCTTCAATCCGGAGGCGAGCATTGAATTACAGAAGCGCTGCTACTTTTAATCCAGTAGCATTTCAAATGTGTAGTGGGGACAAAGTATCTCTCATTTTTGTCTTACAGTCACTGATTAATGGGTGGCTGTCTAAACATCGCCCAGGCGAGCGGCAGAATACTAAATATGAGCATTATAAGAGTCTTAAACTCAAAATTATTTGTGTGCAGATGAAGAGATGGAGTGGAGGTATTGCTTCCCAAGATATGCGATCGGGAATATAGTCTGACATGAGGCTCACTTCCATGCCATGTGAGCAGGGTCGGACTGGCCTAAAGGGCTGGTCTGAAAAAGGTCAGTGTGTGGGCTAGTTTTGTGGCTATGTGTGGGCTTGTTTCGTGGTCTGCTGGGCTGGTTTTTACTGCTGATTTCCCTGATATTAACACAAACATTGCCTGCAGTAAAAACAGATGCAGTCTCCCATATCTTGCAAAATACCCATAAAGCGTGTCTTTACAAACTGGCTTGATTTACAAATGTGAGCAAACACATGTTTATGCAGTCTTCAATACCTCGCAAAACACTCATACGTCGAGGGCCGGATTGATCATAGTGCTGCATTGCCCTTGTGTCACGCTGCGGTGGCCAACACAGGTAAATGTGGTGAGGCGGTGGGGCGGGGGTGGAGCGGGGTGGGAGGTGGGGAAGTCGACAGATGACAAAAAAGGTATAATTAAATAAATAAAAAATACCTATTCTGTCATCTGTTGGATTCCCCCCCTGCCGCGCCCTGCCCCGCCTTACGCGCTTACCTGTGACGTCCGCCGCTGGTGTCACGCAAGGTAACGCGAGGGCAATGCAACACAAAAGCCAGATTTACGAAGCAAGGCAAGGCCACCTTGCGTGGCCTTGCAGTGCTTGGCAAATATGCAGCAGCACAAGGCTGCGCAAGTTGCTGCCTTGCATTACTCTGTCCCAGGGAGGTGCTCCATGGGTGGAGCGTGGGTGTTCCCTCGAATCACCCAATGGATGTTATCGTGTTCCCAGATTTACCGTTAGTGGTAGACCTGGGAATGCATCAAAATGCTATGCCTTCTCAGGCGTAACAAGGAAAAATATATTTATTGTTGTTTGTCCTCTTTCTATGTGTGCTGCATTCTTCGTTCCCCTTCCGGCACAAAAACAATCCTGCCTACAATGCAGGCACCCTTGTACCATGTGCACAATGTGCACCAGCGTAAGGAAAGGACAGGAAGGCTACATATAATGTTAAATATGGCACATTCCTGCCCTATCATGCAGCACAGCACAGCAAGGTGTCTAGTTGTGTTGCATTGCGTGAAAGTTTGATAAATCTGGCCCGAGTCTTTACTGCCCTGATTTGCAAACTTGGACCACTTTATTAACTAAAAAGGCCACTTTTATTTTGATGCCTGGGCATATTTTCTGTTCCATTCTGACCCTGCATGTGATCCTGTAGTAACTAAATTTTCAAGTAGTCAAGCACTGTGGCTGTTAGACCTGGCATCTTTTGGCGTGTTTCCCCTGTCTTTTTGCTTTCTGACCTCCCGGTTTTGACTCTGTTTTTGCTGGTTTAGTGTCTCTGCACACTTTCTCACTGCTGTTCAGTGTTAAAGTGCAAGTGCTCCTGTTGTAAATTGTGTTATGGATTGGTTTTTCCATGATTGGCATATTTGATTTACTGGTAAGTCCCTAGTACAGTGCACTGAGATTGCCAGGGCCTGTAAATCAAATGCTACTAGTGGGCTTGCAGCACTGATTGTGCCACCCACAGAAGTAGCCCTGTAAAGATATCTCAGACCTGCCACTGCAGAGTCTGCGTGCAGTTTGTAACTGCCATGTCGACCTGGTAAGTGCACCACCTTGCCAGGCCCTAATCTTCCCTTTTCTTACATATAAGTCACCCCTAAGGTAGGCCCAAGGTACCCCTGTGGGAGGGTGCTGTGTAGGTTAAAGTTAGGACATGTACTGGTGTGTGTGACATGTCCTGTTGGTGAATTACAGTGTATTTCGTTTTTCACCCATGCAAGGCTATCTGTCCCATAGGATAGAATGGGAAGTTGCTTATAACATCTTATAAGCATATCTTCCCATTGGGACAAGATAGGGAAATGGAGTTTGTATGCCTGAACTCAAAATATAAAAATGCATCTTTTAGCAAAGATGATTTTTATATTGTGTGTTTGAAAACACCACTTTTAGAAAATGGGTATTTTCTTGCTTAGCCATCCTGTGTGCCTCTGCTGGTTTGTGAATTGATTGTCTGGCTTTGGATTGACAGGGGCTGGGGATGCGCATTCTCTCAGACAGCCACTGAGGGGGGGTTGATGTGTGTCCTGCTTTCCTGAATGAGTCAGTGCTGGGCTGAATAAACCTGGCCTGCATTCAGAGTAGTGGGAGGAGTTTCACTAGCACCTGAATAGGCCTGGTCTGCATTTAGAGTGGTGGGAGGAGATTTCCCTTGCACCTGAATAAGCCTGGTCTGCCTTACACAATGCTGTTTCCACCTCCTGCTGAGAAGCTGGGACAGAGAGGACAGAACTGGTTTGGACTGAGCCCAGAGTCTCTCTGCCTGAGAGAACAAAGAGGATCTGAGTATAAATATGGGGGCCCAAAACCCAGAAGTTTAGAACTCGCTGGAATCAAGGAACCTTCCAAGTTGAAGAGCTGGAAGAGCTGCCAGGAGGAGTACTGCCACTTTGCTGTGTTGTTGCTTTGTCGGGTTGGCCTGCAGTTGCTGCTTCTGCCTTGGCCAGTGAATGGACTGGATTGAACTTTCTTTACTTGTGCTGAGTATCTCCAAGGGCTTGAAGTAGAGCTTGCCTCCTGTTCTGGATTCTCAGGGACTGCAAAGACTTCACCAACCTCTGGGTACCACTTCTGGAACGGTTGTTTCAGTTGCCACAAAGAAAGCAAAAGCAACCAACTCCGTCACCGACTACGTCGCTGGCTCTGTGTCTTGAATGCATCACAGAAGGCACCACCACATCTCGCACAGCAGCCCTGGTCTCACCAACGACGACGACCGCCGCCACTGAACCGCTGCTTGCACCGTAACCTCTGGGCACCGCACACCGCACCGCCTTGCTTCACTCTGCCGCTCTGGTCTCACTGACGCCATCGCTGCCTGCTGACTTCGTCACACAGGACCGCATTGTGGCTGGTGGCACTGCTCATAAGTTTCACAACGCACAGCCTCATCCCACACAGCAGTCTGGGCCGACGGACGCCAGCTCCCACTAACCGGCTCTGTCACTTGCACCGTGACCTGCCAGCAACACAACGAGCACTGCCTCACTCCGCATCATAGCCCTGGTCTCACCGACGCCGCTGGATGACCATCACCGAGCCGCTGCCTCCACCACGCCTTGAGGGCACCGCACGCTGCACCGCTTCACTTCACATTGCAACCGCGACTGTTGCCATGACCAGCTCACACCCACGTGTCGGCCACAACAAAAAAAGTACTGTTACAAGTCTGCCGACACCCCTAATCAACGCGGTCAGACGGAACTGTTGGATTCTGTTGTTTTCAGTATCGCAGTAGCCCCTGACAGAGCTACAGACTCAGAAGAACTGTGTTTTTGAGACATTTCTGCAATTTTAAACAATAGCTTGCAAAGTATATATATTTTTAAGTACTGTATGTTGGACTCTTATCATTTTGCTCTTGTTTTGGATATATAAAAATACTGGATATTTTTCTAAACTGGTGTGGTGTCCTTTTGTAGTGTTTTCACTGTATTACTGTTGGTTATGTGGAAATGCTTTACACACTGCCTCTGAGATAAGCCTGACTGCTCGTGCCAAGCTACCAAGGGGGTGAGCAGGGGTTATTTTAGGAGTGTAACTCGCTTATCCTGACTAGAAGGAAGGGTCCCTACTTGGCAAAGGTGCAAACCATTGCCAACTATAGACCCCCATTTCTAACAGTGGCCAACAACAGTTCAAACACCACAGCAACATGTAGCTGACTGCGGAAAACCAGCACCACTTAAAATGTGCAAACTAATCAAATGTGAATGCCCTTACGTGCAGCACTTAATGGAACACCCAAGTTAAAGGTGCACCAGAATATTAATCCACATAGCATTGTTCTTGTTTCTTAATACTGACAGGTGAGAATGTATCAAACATGGACTCCTTTTTCCTGGCCCCTGCAATGGAAAAATCTAGCTGCCTGAGGAAGAAAAGGAGTTAGGATCAATTACAATTTACCATTTGCAGTGTAACCCATTTGGTCACATAGTAAAGCTCAGAGTTGATTGATGGGATTTAGCATGTATTTGCTATAAATTCAAAGCCAAGCTGATATAAATCAGTCACAGAAACATAGTATAAAAATACAGAATCACTAAAGGATATCCGAATTAGTGTCTCTACTAACCCCTGTTCTAGCTGGGAATCAGGGAAGCCCTATTAATCATGGATGCAGAGAAAGGTGTCAGCATAGCAGAACTTCAATAGAAGTTCTTAAAGGTAAAGTATGTATAGCATAAAGCCACACAACAGAGATGTCGCAAATAGGTCTCTACGTCCTAGAGTCTAAAGGGGAATGTAAACAAAGCTAAAGTGCAATGTCCAATTATAGCCACCAACAGAACCTTCCACAATTCCAGGTCACATATCTAATTAATTTTCATCTTCAAAGCACAAGAAGTTGGCAACTATACTCGAGATTTCTTTCCTTTGGTCCACACAGTAAAATGTCCGTGAATGCTTCCCGTCTACATATTCGGCTCAGACAGTAGTCCTCCCTTGCTTCATTAGCTCTTCTTATTTTTGCCAAAAGATACTCTTTTTGAGCTTTAGTATATCTTTCACACAATGTGCCTTTCTTTGACCATGAGCTCATTTAATGCACCTGCAGAGGAGAGAAAAACATTGCATCCAGTGTAAGAATTCACATTAAAATTAAGCATTGCGAAATCCAAAAGCTTAAGGCATTTGGTCAACTTTAGTATGGCAAGCATTGCAACACATGTTTTAAAAGCATGATTACAAATACGTATACAGTTACAATATAGATGTAGAGCACTATTCAAATGGGCACATTTTCAGTTTTGAAATGAATGGAGAGTAATTGATAGTATTATTTAAAGAAATACATAAACGTGAGAAATACAATGTCATTCAAACCACACAGATATAGATATATATGAAAACTGCAACTTGTTATTACTGAAAAGAAATGTTAATATACACACTCATATAAATGTCAAGATTAAATAATAGATGCATCTATCTCTGTTCAAGTGCACTACATTCCGTTAATAAGGTTACATCACACAAGGACCTAAGGCCATACGTACACACATAGGTGGCCTAATTACACATGAAAGGGTGGAGCCAAAATTTTGATGCACCAGTCCCCCCTCTGATGGTGAATTAAGCTATCACAGATTACAATCTGATGTTATCAGACAGACCATCTAAAACCTTGTAGTCTTCAGCATCTTTTGCCTAGAATCCTCTAGATGTTTCATGTCATCATAGTATTTACTCTGACTCTCCTCTAACTCCACATCTCCTCTCTTCCTCTTTGCTCCCTGTCTAACTTGTATATACTTCTATCCCTCACAGATCATGAATACGAATATTACACAAAGAGCAATTATCAAAAGGGGTTTGAAGATGGCACCCAATATTCCACTTCCCACATTTCCAAACCATTTACCGACAGCAGACAATCCATTCCCAATGCCTTCCCAAGCTCCTGTCGCGTCTAGCTCTTTCAAATCTTTTGTCAACCGAGATATGTTCCAAATATACTTCTCCAAATCCTGACTTTCATCTGGGATATAAGTACTGCATTGCTGAACTTTGAGCTACCTGCAGACTCCGCCCTACTAAAAGGTCTAACGCAAGTCGGTTTTGTAAAACCATAGACCTTATCGCAGCCATCTCAGTATTTACAAGCAATAAATAATTTGCAGTACTAGCAGTCAGTTTATCCACTATTGTAGACAGCTTTCTAACTTTCAGATCATTCAGAATCACACCTACAGATGGGGTTATAGCGCCAAAAATATCTCCTACCACCTCCACTGCACTAGCACCTCACCTAGTTCTAGATTTAGTTTCCCAAACAGGATCATTGAAATGATCCACATGGTAAATGTTCGGGAAAACTATACCAAGATAACATGTACCATGGCATCAATGGGGCAATTTAAAATATGCATACTGTCCACAAATAAAATACACTCCAGGAAACACAGGATCCTGTCCCTCTAAGAAAAGGTCATTCTTCTCTCACACCTCAAAAACATGTTCACAATCACTCTGTCCTAAAATAATGGATCTATATAGCTTTGATCAACATGTTTACACAGCTTTCCTTATGTTGCCAATCTATGGTCAGGGCAGGTAAATTTGCCTTTACCTGATGATCAATTTTTTCACTATTTCACCTATGGTGTTTCTTAAGATCTATATCAGTTTCAGATTTAGACTCTAGATCTCTCCTTCTGACCTCCACCAAATTCAAGAATTTCTTCTCCACATCTGATATGGAACAGTCAAATTATGTCTATGTGCGTATGCAGTGTATAGTGTCTTAAGAGAAGCAAAATACTTGTCTGCAATCTCAGCACCTTTGAAATAAGGATTCTTATTCAAATGTTTGAACATAGGTACTTCTAAAAGAATTAAATCATAGTTCAAAAAATAATATTGAAAACTACCCTGTCTATAAAATAAGCTCAATAGAAAACTACAGTTAATTCCATATGTCAAAGGGATATGATGGTATGTAATTCCCTCAACAACAGATGCAGGCAACTGAGTGCACACGTAACAATCTCTCGCATTCATAGTGTCCATATATTCATACAGCAACCTAATATAAGCAGTTGAAGCATAATCGCCTTGTGATAAATCTGTGTGCAGTTTCTTAACCCCCAGAACTTGAAGCTGTGTTCAGCAGGATGTAGTGTAGTATGAGCAACAGTTGGCTTAACTTCTACTGACCTGTATGCAGCTTGCTATAACCCTATAAGCATGATTATTAATATCACAACTACAGCTATTAGTGTGCCTACTATAATGTATCCACGCCTTTTAGTATTTGAATTGGCTTCCATTTCTTCATTAGAATCTAAACCGTTGGGTGGAATGTAGCAGCTACAGATTCTTTTCTGTCGATTTCCATCTGTGCAAGCAACAAAACCAAGTTCGATTGGTGTGCAACAAAATCATGTATATAGTCTTTGCAAATCTTCTTTCTTTCTTACAAAGTCTAGTTGATGTCTCTAATGATAAAGGGTTCAAGTTCACTGCCAATCAGTTTCAGAACAAAGTGTTTCAGGTCATCAACTAGCACTGAGAACTCATTTGCATCCAAGAATAGAAACTCAGCCACATCCAGAATAGGATGTCTCAAGGCACTCAATTTCACTAACAGAGGAAGTTCAAACGTAAGATCATACTGGAGCTCAAGCTCCCACAGTTTCAGGTTGAATTTTCACAATGATTCCAGAATTCCAAGACCTTGTTCTGTCTGTCATTTGCAAGAAAATAAGTCAATTCAGGGGAAGAGTACCTTTGACAAGGCACTCGTGCTCGCTTTGACCTTCTGTGTGTATTACCCTCTCCTTCTGCGTCACTCAGATCGGAATCCTCAGTATCCTCTGGAATTACTGTGAGATCACCTCCTCCCTGTGGACCAGTCTCCCCCTCTCTGCCAACATTCTCCTGCTGCCACTCGCGTTTCTACAGCAGTAGGCCCTTCGCCGGGGTCCGAGTATGGCTCATTCACAACCACAGGACTAGCCACTTCGTTTTCATCTTCAACAACCGACTCTCCAGGACCTCCCTCAGGCTGATCAAGTGCTGCTTCAAATTCTTGCTGGTCCCCAACAGATTGACTAACCTGCTCCCGTGGCCTCTCGACCACCACTGGCATTTCTAGGAGAGGTGTTATTATATCATTGAGGGGACACAGAACTCGGCATGTGTGAGCAACATGCACCCAGTTGGGGAGCAAACGTGGTAACAAGGATCACTTGGAAATGCCCATGCCAATGAAGCTCCAAACAACTCTTTCGGACATGTTTCTTCACCAGGACCCAGTCACCGGGACTCAGGTCATGCCACCGCTCCTGGTGAGCTCAGGCTGTGGCAGCTTCAACCTGATGAGATACCGAAAGCAACACATCAGCCAGTCCTCTGCAGTAATCAAGTATCAGTTCATCAGTAGTGTTCACAAGCTCATTTGGAGGCACTGCTGGCAACCTCATTGCCCTACCCATGATGATCGAATGGGGGGACAATCCAGTCCTTCGATCAGGTATGCTGTGGAGAATCATCAACAAATCATCAACACAAACAGCAACGCAACAGGCCATTTTAATGATGTGGAAGCACACACTTTTGCAAGCCTTGGTTTCAAAGTCCCATTGACCTGCTCCACCAGACCCGAAGCCTTAGGTCTGTAACTACAATGCAGTCTCTGTTCAACTTGTAAAGCAGCACACCGCATCCATTTCATTATTAAAGTGCAAGCCTCGGTCAGATTCCAAAGAAGTTGGGAAGCCAAATCTGGATATTAACTTCTTTCAACAAAAGCTTTGCTATTGAGACTATCATTCCTTCATGTGGTATATGCCTCAGCCCATCGTGAAAAGATGCACTCAACAACCAACATGTACCTCAATACATTGCACACAGGCATCTCAATAAAATCCAACTGCATCCTGTGAAAAAGAACCTCCCTATGTGACTCAGTGTTACTACAGTCCTATTCTCCTCATTATTCTGCTGACACACAACACATCTGTGGTACAATGCTTCAACCATCAACCTAAACCTTGGATTGAACCAAGTCTGCCAAAACAAATGGACCATTGCATCCCTTCCCACATGAGTAGGACCATGATAATGTCTGGCCAGCGGGGGTAAAAGACTGTTCGGCAACACTGGTCTCCCATCTCCTGAAACCCAAATCTTGTCCTCATCTCTCTTGACACAACCTACTTTGACCCAACTCTGCTGTTCTGCATCTAATACTTTTTCTTGCAACTTCTTGACTTCCTCCCAAGTATCAGCTCTAGTTAGCAAAAGGTTGAAGTTGGTCTATATGTTCCTTCATTTGTATACTCTCTCATTAAAGGTACAAGCATTGTAATCACAGTATCTGGTGATTTTGTCAGCATATCTGTTGCCAACGGTCACATAATCATCCCCTCACAATGCGCTGCACATTTGACAATGGCAATTGTGGGGGCATCTGCAATGCTTCAAGGAGTTTTCAAACTTGTTCCCCATTCTGAATGGGCAAGCCCAATGATGTAATAAGCCCCCTCTGGGACCATAACTGTCCGAAATCATGAACAATACTAAAACCGTACTGACTATCAGTGAAACTGGTCACTCTCTGCTGGTCTGAGACACAGCATGCTCTGGTAAGAGCAGTCAACTCAGTCACTTGTCCTGAGAACACTCCCTAGAGCCACGAAGCATAAACTACTCCCGAAACTGTACATACTGCATAGTCAGCTTGTAAATTTCTTTCATGGTCTCGCAAACACAAGCGATCCACAAACAATGCAAAATCAGGGGTGTGGCTTAGCCAGCGAGCATGGCGGTCACTCTGTGAAGAGATCTGCTTGAAGAGCAACAAATCCGTCATTTTACTGCCGCTCCCCGAGGCATCTGCCTCTAGTTGAGCTGAATTGTGGTGGAGATCCGGAGCGCAGTCACAAACATGTTTGTCCGGCGCCACTAGACCCCACTAGAGCCGAAATAGCTGCGTGGCCTGTATCTGCCATTACCTGCAAAAGAGTGACTGGCGGCGTCCTGGTTGGGCGACTGCGGCTGGGCCGAGAGGTGTGCCGAAGTCTAGACCAGAGGTGCCGGGGAGACGTTGCTGGCTGTGTGGGGCTGCCGACTTATGGATGCTTCCTGCAGGGCCACGAGCGGGGCCCACTGACTGTTGTGGTGGCCTACCTTGGGCATTAGGCCCAGAACGCACACTGTGGAGGTATTGAAGAGCTCTGGGGCCGGTCGTGACCAAGAGACATTGGCGCATTGGAGTCCCTGGGGAACAAAGGGGCCATACAGCATCGGGTGGGACAAGACGCGATGGCACCCTGCCTGCACTGCGCCAGTGAGTGCTAGGGGGCATCCCATTGTACTGCAGGTGTAGTGAAGATTGAGAGGGGGCCCCCCTTCAGCTTGAAATAAGGAGGAGGAATGCATGGGCTGCCTGGACAGTGGCCATTACACAGTCACTACTCCATGAGTACCGCAGAGGGGCTGGGCCCTCTATGATACCGGCTGGATTTGAGTGAAGAGTTGTGGGCCTGTAGAACCTTACATCAGGACTGTTGGTGCATCCCAGGTGTCGCCTGTCTAGACTAGTTAAGTACAGCCTTGGGGGACGAGGCCTGTTCCGACTGCCCTGGCCTGCGCTGCTATTGTGCTTGAGGACCGGAGGGGTGCAGTGCTGGACCTGGGGATTTTGGTCTGGGCCCTGTTAACATTGGGGTCACTTCACCACCCTCCCTTGCTCCCCTGCTCCTCTACTGGGGCCCGAGACACTGTGTCACAGTGACTTCTGAGAGTCATGCTTTTTCAGGCGGGGGCTGGAGTTCTGGAGTGGGCACCACTTGGACCTGATCGGTGAAGGTAGCGTGAAGGGGTGGTGATATTCCTCTGAGTTCCCTGCCATCCCTCTTGACAGCTGTTCCACCGAGGGAGTGCACTGATGCGCAGGGACCTGGGGATGCTGTGGGGAGATCCGGCCATCTGAGTGGGGAACCTTGCTCCAGATAATACCAGTGGGTTGGTGGGGTGTCTTCCTTCCGACAGGGGATTCTATCTTGACAGAGTTTCTCTCCGCGTGACATTTCCCTTTTGACCCCGCTAACATGGCATGAGACAAGCCGGCCTCTACGGCCTCCCAGCAATAAATGGATAAGTACACCACACAACAGACCCCGCTGGGGGAACGATAGAAGAGGGGGGAGCTCATGCGCTAGTTAAAGAACCACAGACCTCACCTATCCTCAATGCTATCCAAGACCTAAGGTCACTTTAGAAGGCAAGATGGGGGAACTTAAGGTGGACCTTGCATTAATTAGACACAACCTGCACAACACCTAACACAGTGTGACCGAGGTGGAGGGCAGAGCGTCAGAGGCTGAAGACACCGTCATATCGCATGCAGAATTCTTGGTCACCCTGCAGCACCTGGTGGGTCAACTAGAAGCCCGCGCTGCAGATGCGTAAGGGAGGTCCTGAAGAAACAATCTCTGCGTGGTATGTATACCACAGGGGCGGAGGGCTTCACACCACCAAATTCATGTGGGAATGGCTGAACAGCTGGGTCCCCAAGGATGAAGTGTCTAGATGCTTCATTTTGGTGCGGGTGCACAGGGCGCTGATTGCCAAGCCTCCGTTCGGTGCTCCATCCAGACCATTTATTGTGCGTGTACTCAACTACGCAGACACGGATGCTGTCCTTTGCGCTGCCCACAAGGACGGCCATTTGACTTTCCAATCATCTCCGGTGATGATCTTCCTGGATTACACTATGTAGTGACAGCAGCAGCACCGGTCTTTCCAGGAGGCTAAACACAAACTGAGAGCCATGGTACTTACAAATATGCTCTTGTTCCCGGCCCGTCTGAAAATACTCTTCCAGACAAAAAGCCTATTCTTTGACTCTCCTTAGGCAGTGTGGGAATGGATAGAGGAGAGGCCGCTGCAATGCCAAACAGGTGTTTCTTCTCCGATAGAGGAAAAGAGGCCCAGGGAGGTGGTGGAGGCCCAACAAGGGAATGGCACATGGCCCTGTGCAGACGCTCCAAGAGAAGAGATCGAAGGGCTCGTTTTTTGGGTCCTGACCGCATGGTCCTTGGAGAGGTCTCGCCCACTGCAGGAGATGAATATTCAAGGCTATCAGGCACTGATGACCTCCAGCGGGCCGTGCCTACTACACCGTCATGTTCTCTGGGGGTATTACATGAGAGTGATGCACACTTGTTTTAATGGTCTGCTCTGTTGTTCTTGGTCTGTACCCTCCTTTAGGTTAATTCTTTAGGGATCATTTGTGGTTTGGGAGAGGGAAATGGTGGAAGGGGTGATACAGTTCACTTGACTGCCCTGTTGGTGTCAATCCCTATTCGCACTGCAACAGGTACTTCCCATTCACAAAGTATGGGGGGTGTTGACAACAGGGCAAGGTTTTTTTCTGGTGCGGAAGCCATGCGTGCTGGCTCTTGAGGCATATGTAGGATTTAGTAACACTACACAGTTCCACCGGAGTCATGAGTGATCCCCTTCAAATGCCTGACTCCACACAGGATCGCGTAGTCTTGAACACACTTGCGCTCCAGTCATGGAACGTTAACAGTATGTTGGATACAATAAAGAGAGGGGCAGTGCTCAAGGCGACCCTTCCGGCCAACACAGATGTTCCAAGAAACCCATTTGATGGGTACTAAATGCTCCTTCCTGGCCTGTAAAGGTGACACTCAAGTTTATCACTATGGGTTCCATAGCGGATCCAGGGGCACAGCCATCCTGATTCAGGGCTGCACCCCTTTGGCAATCTCTAGAGTGTGGCACGATGGGCTGGGTCACTTTGTGGTGATCACGGGCACACTCCATGGACAACCCCTCTTGTTCATTTGTGTTTATGCCCCCCTTACCTCGGAGTTCCTCAGCAGACTCAGGGACATGGTGAGGGAGTTGCTGGAAGCACCATGGATCATGGACAGTGATTTTAACGGGGTGTGCGATGTGGCCCTAGACCGCTCCTTGGCAAGTTCAGGGGCTAGTCATGGGCCCACACTCCAGTCCTCCTTTGTGCATAACTGGGGTCTGACAGATGTGTGGGGGCCCGCCATCCCATGGAACAGTGATACACCTTTTACTTGGGTGCCCACCGCTCCTTCTCTCGATTAGATTATTTCTTCATGTATAGTCGAGATGGACATTGAGTGTCAGTGTTGAATTGATGGCCCGGGGGCTTACCGATCACTTGATAGTATCGCTGACACTGGAGTGGGGTTCGAGGGAATCGGGAAGGATATGGCAACTAGATCGCTGGCTTCTTCAGAAGGACGACTTCTGAGACATGAGTCAAAATACGTGCCAGCATTTCCTTACTGTTAAAAGGGGCTCTGTGACTTCCATTGTTTCACTTTGAGAGGCTCAGAAAGCCACACTTTGGGGTTGAATAATTAGTTGCTCTAAAGGCCAGAGGGGCAGGAGGGAGCATAAGGTCAAAGACCTGGAGGGCAGAGTGCTGGAGTTGGAACAACAATATCTCTCCACACGGCAAGACTCTATCCTGGGCGAATCACAGCATACTCAAACCAGGAACTCATACAAGAGGCATGGGAGGCCTGATTAACCACACGCAGTATAGTTTATCAATGGGGTGATAAGGCTAGCATAACACTGCATTGGCTGAGCAGCCCCAGGGAGGTGGGGGCCCCATGGTCTACCGAGAGGCAGGGGACGGTTCGAGGATAACTGGAAGCAGGCCAATCACAGATGTGTTTGCAGCATACTACAGTTCTTTATATGGTGCAAACCCATTGAGTCCGCGCAAAGACTTTCATCAGTTTCTATCAGATATCCCATTGCCTGGCTTGTCCTTGGAGGAACGCACAGTACAGGAAGCAGACGTTACAAGTGACGAGCTGGTTGCTGCCCTATCATAGCTTAATGCTGGTAAGGTGCCTGGACCTAATGGTTTTCCTGCTGAGTTTTGGCATCTGGTATGGCCGCAGACTGGCCCGATGTTGTTAGAATTATTTCAGGAGGCCTTTGTGGAGGGAGAGCTACCCCCTGTTCTCCGCACCACAAGATAGTGGTATTGCTGAAGCCACTTATGGAGGGCACTCATTGTGGTGATTTTCTTCCTATTTCGCTCTTAAACATGGAAGCAAAGTTTGGGCCAAAATATTGGCCACCCGCTTGGCGGGGGTTATTACTTGATTAGTCCATCCGGATCAATCCGAGTTTATGCCCCAGCGTGCTACTCGGCACAATCTTCGGAGAGTTCACAATGCGATACCCCTGAGTGAGATTCAATCTAGACTCAGGGTCCTTCTCTCCGCTGACTTCTGGAAAGCCTTAAACTCGGTGGATTGGGTATTTCTGTTTGCCCTTTTGTCCAGAGTCGGCTTTGGTACCAAATTTATATGATACGTAAGACTTCTCTATACTGGCTTGGTGGCCAGGGTGAGGCCTGGGAAGTGGCGTTGGCCTGGTTCCCAGTGGAGCGGGTCACCCGTCAGGGTTGCCCCCTTTCACCTTTGCTCTTCGTGTTGGTGATAAAGCCCCTGGTGGCTTGGGTGAGCGCCAACTCACTCCTGGAGGGCTTCCGGTGATCGGAAGGAGCTAGCAACAAGATCTCATTATATGCTGATGATGTTCTTTTGTTTATGGCTAATCCAGCCATGTCGGGGCGTCATACGCTCAAGATTTTGACTATATATGGATCCTATTCTGGCCTTCCAATGAATGCTCGCAAATCAGCATTTTACCCTATTCCTCCGTGCCTGGTTGTCATGCCATGGGCGTTGGGGTTACAGAATCTTCCCCCTGGATTTAAATTCCTCTGAGTTTATGTCACTGCCGACGCGACATGATCCTATGAACAGAACCTGGTGCCACAGCTAGCGAGCCTCGGACGAGATGTCAAGTTCTGGTCTACTTTGCCTCTAACTCTTCGGGGACACTTGGACATATTCAAAATGGTCTCCCTACCACGTCTCCTTTATCATCTGCAGAACCACCCCTTGCTATTTAAAAGTGGATTCTTTAAGAGCAGCAATGCACAGATTAGGTCACTGCTCTGGAAGGGCGGAATGCCACGTATAGCCCTTGGAAAGTGTGGCAAACCCGAGTCATTGAGGGCAGATTGGCCACGCCGGATATGCTCCTATACTACTGAACAACAAAGTGTCTGGGTGACCGTTCAGATTGGAAATATTTATACAGAAACCACCACACCTATTAAAGTGGTCTCGTGTTTTTATTCCACTCTCATGAATTGTTCATGTTATGCCATTAGCATTCGAAACTTTTTAAATCATGTCAACACAAAGAAAAACAATACATTTTGAACAATACACAAAACATCAATGACAGGAACACATTTGTCAGAAACAAGAAATTGCTACAAAAGCAAAAAAGGGATGCAAAACAGTGACACACAATGGATTACACAAAATATAAATAAGGTGACCAGTCCTTCGATTATGCAAAGAAAGTGTGGCGGTATAGACAATTTGGACTTTCAAAGGCTATAACCTGCCCACAGCAGCTAGTCGTGTGTGATGATAGCAACAGGCCAATTGCCTTGTTTGCACTTTGTGTGAATCTGGATTCGAAGGCGTGATTTGGACTAGCTGGATGAGGTCAACGCATTTCAGAACCTGTGATTTCTTTACGGGTTCTTCCTCAGGACCTGGACTAGGTCAAAAGACATAGGGGATTCTGAGGTGATTGCGTCACTATGGAGCCCCAAGTGGCGCTTAACCTTTCTTTGTGCGGATTTTTGTAAAGAATGTTGTTCGGAAAAGGAATGCCGAGTTCAACTTGTTCGGTGCAATTTAAATGCGCTGCACCGGAGGGGGAACAGAGGGTGACTTTCACGGTTTGGTGACCTTTGTGCTAACGATGACAAGCAGTTTAATTCTCGGCACGTCAGGGACCAAACGTTCGATCGATTCCTGTTTCTCATAGGGGAGCAGATCCAGCGTTTCCTCCGGCAGAAACAAGTTGAACTCGGCATTCCTTTTCCGAACAACATTCTTTACAAAAATCTGCACAAAGAAAGGTTAAGCGCCACTTGGGTTTCCATAGTGACGCAATCACCTCAGAATCCCCTATGTCTTTTGACCTAGTCCAGGTCCTGAGGAAGAACCTGTAAAGAAATCACAGGTTCTGAAACGCGTTGACCTTATCCAGCTAGTCTAAATCACGCCTTCGAATCCAGATTCACACAAAGTGCAAACAAGGCAATTGGCCTGTTGCTATCATCACATACGACTAGCTGCTGTGGGCAGGTTATAGCCTTTGAAAGTCCAAATTGTCTATACCGCCACACTTTCTTTGTATAATCGAAGGACTGGTCACCTTATTTATATTTTGTGTAATCCATTGTGTGTCACTGTTTTGCATCCCTTTTTGCATTTGTAGCAATTTCTTGTTTCTGACAAATGTGTTCCTGTCATTGATGTTTTGTGTATTGTTCAAAATTTATTGTTTTTCTTTGTGTTGACATGATTTAAAAAGTTTTGAATGCTAATGGCATAACATGAACAATTCATGAGAGTGGAATAAAAAC
This sequence comes from Calotriton arnoldi, assembly GCA_963921515.1. NCBI lineage: Eukaryota > Metazoa > Chordata > Amphibia > Caudata > Salamandridae > Calotriton > Calotriton arnoldi. The sequence continues at coordinate 151,931 of CAWUFW010020011.1, forward strand.
ACGAGACCACTTTAATAGGTGTGGTGGTTTCTGTATAAATATTTCCAATCTGAACGGTCACCCGGACACTTTGTTGTTCAGCTACTATATATGAGGCCCAGTCTGGGGACATCACAAGGCCCAACCCCCTTGTCAAAAAAACAAAAACCTATACTACTGGGCAGCAGATCTGTCGGCTGTGAATGACGGGTGGTTCACAGGCTTTAGAGATCTGGCATATGCTGCGGAGGGGTGGATATTGGGAGGTCGAGATTTCGCTCATGTGCTCTAAATGTCCAGTATTTGTAAAGTGCGAACAATTACCCGAGGGTGTCAAGGCGCTGGGGGCCGTCTGGAAGATTAAGCGAGCTATTGCCCAGAGTCACATGGTGCTGGGCTGATCTGCCTCCAGCGCCTGGGATCAAACTGTGAGCCCCCGGGTTCCGGAGTCAGCCGCCATGGCCGCTGCGCCACACCTCTCCCCAGTGGAGGCGGGGCTATCCAGGTGAATCTCCCACCTGCCATGCGAGTGGTGTTTGAGGCTTGGAACGCGGCCCTCAGGAAGGTGGGATAGGCAGACTGCGTTACGCTGGAGACTCCATTGTGACAAGGTGCTAGATTGCCACAGGTGACCCCCTTGCCGGGCTTCTTGGCTTTGGATACTAAACACATATCAACAGTAGGGGACGTGCTCAGGGGCCGGATGCCTCAATCCTTCCAGGACATGCAGGATGAGTTTGACTTGCACCGCACCTAGTTATTTCATTAACTCTAGCTCCGGCACACTCTCCTCCCCACGATACAATCACTAGAAACTATTCCCGAGTTTTCCCCACTGGAAGCCAAAATCCTACTCATGCACCTCCAGGAGCACAAGCTGTAACAAACACACTCTCTTCAGTGATAAGTATACAAGCAAATGCAATGCAAAAAGGAACAAATATCAATTCTCTGCTTTACTAAAGAAATTGACAGAATGCAATCACACAAGAAATAATGCAGCTACTCTGACACACATTTGAATGAAACCTCAACCTGCAGGGAATTATCCTGATAAGTATAATTTCCCTCTGCACAAAAGTGTCCCCACACTGATCATACCTCACTGTCACACTTAAAAATAAGGTCCCTATCTCAATCGGGCTGTCTGCGACGTGTCACAACAGACCCCACAAAACCTTAGCAGACAATTACAATACAATGTCTTCTACACTTTTAATACCATCCCAGGATCTTAGACCACATCGGACCCGTTAAAAACTTCAACTTCTTCAAATAAAACACCACATTCACACGACATTCAAAATTCCTCTGCCAAACATCACACAACTGTTATAACACCGCAAACTGAGCATAAGCCGTACATGCGCAACCCTATTAATACTCACTCCTTTGTTAATACCACTGTGCCACAAACCACTGGAACTCCACCGATCCTCCAAGTTGAACTATAGACTTTGGGGCTGGGACTGGGACTGGAACTTTAACTATTCTCATGTAAAACCTACTAGATCACTATCTTAGGACTTAAACCACCCTCTGCTACCATCTGAAAACGCATCAAATGTGGACTTCATCTTCCTGGAATCCTGCAATGGAAATATCTAGGTGCCTGAGGAATAAAAGGAGTTAGGATCAACCATAAATTACCATTTACAGTGTAACCCATTTGATCACACAGTAACGCTCAGAGTTGATTGATGGGATTTAGTATGTATTTATTTTAAATTCAAGGCCAAGCTGATATAAATCAGTCACAGAAACATAGTCTAAAAATACAGAATTGCTAACAGATATTCAAATCGATGGATAAGATTGATCCTCCATTACAGAAAGCAAATGAGTAATTCAGTATTTATTACACTAAGAATAAGAAACAACGTCTGATGAGTAGATTGAAAGTTTCATATACAGAGTGTGTCTAAGAAGATTTACTAACCTCTATTGTAGCTGGGAATCAGGGAAACCCTATTAATCAGGGAATCAGAAAAAGGGGAAGCATAGCAGAACTTCAGTAGAAGATCTTAAAGGTAAAGTATATTGTATAGCATAACGCCACACAATAGAGATGTCAAAAAGAGGTCTGTACCTCTTAGAGTCTGAAGGGGAATCTGAACAAAGCTAAAGTGCAATGGCCATTTATACCCACCAAAAGAACCTTCCAGAATTTCTGTTATATGTCATATAGGTACCCCGATATAGGTCTAGGCATCATCATAACCCTTCACCTACATTCTCTCCTATACTACATACATAACGGATTTGGAGGACTGACCTTTTACCCAGTTACAATACTACACATAAGTACGTAGGGTTTTACCCTGGGCACTGGCCTCATAAATTATGCATGAGGATTCTTAGTTTCTTGGAATCACAACAGGACCATCCTCCCTTGCATAATAACTGTGTATAAAGTTCATTCCCGATGTCATCCTAAGTCCAACACTGGCACAGCAAGGTAGAACCCCTGGGGATACCTTAGGGTATATAAACACCACATCTTGCTGACATAGCCAGAGGAGATCATGACTTCCATGCCGACACACTGACGTGAGACGCTGCGGTCCCTGCATGCAGATACTCCAGCTCGCAGTGGTCTGACATCCCTCATGGGGTGTTCAGCTCGAGACCAGAACGAGGTCCCGCAGGCTAACATCAGGTAATGGGGTTGGCTTTATCCTAGAGGGATTCTTGGCTTTACACCTACTCACATGCTAGGTACATCTAGTTAGGGTGCATCGCAGGAGTACGCATTTTATTGCCATGTATTTTATATACTCACCTATGTGAGAAGTTGGCCTGGCATATGCTGTCCACTAATTATAGTGGGCACCTTGCACCAGTCCAAATCGACTCTTATGGTAGGTAGGTTAAAGACAACCTTATTGAAAGCTATCCTAGTGGTAGCTGTGGAGAGCAGCCTTCAGGCTAAGTCTTGAAGGAATGTAAAGCAGCTTGTTTTACCAGTCTATAATCTCTTGAGTGACCAAATGAAAGAGCACCACACCAGGTATATATTCAAAATATATGTATTTATTACTAAACACACCCCTCTAGTCTCTTTATGAGGCTAGAGTTCGAAGTACATAGGTTATAAGATCTTAAATCACAGTAATAGCACAAATACACGTTTGGGCCCTAGGGGCGTACCAAACCATATACCAATAAAGTGGTATGCGAACCACGACTGAACTAGACACTAGGCCTAGAGCCTCTAGAAGTGCTTGGACCACAAGGAACCACCCAAGGTAGTGACACAGGGGACCCACGGGAGACGCGTGCAGTGTAAATACACAACCGCGATACGCCGTTAACTTCTATGGAGAAAGTCGGGATCGGGAAAATAGAGGAAAGGGACACTTTAAAGAGGACTAGGACAAAACCCTTTGAGATCTAGGACTTTGAAGAGTCTCTACCCACGGGAGCACCGGAGTACTCGTGTTACCTCACCCAGGGAAGCCGGGTGCATAGGTGCCTTTCGGGGTCGGGTTTCGTCGTCGGTTCTTATGGCGATCTGCTGCAAAGTGCTGCTGGCGACCAGGAGAAAAGTGTCCGGGTGGATCCAAGAGTGGATCGGAGTTCTGAAGAACCTGAAAGCAGAGGGGACAGAGTCTGGGTCACTAGCCAGTGACCAGGGAGGTGATGGACGGATGCCCACCGATGTCGAGTGCTTCAGGTGCGTTGACGGTCGTCTCGTTTCAGCAGCCACGAGGTCCAGGAGGCGTTGTCGGCGACCAGGAGCAGGATTCGGGCTGGTACACGATGTCTGTCGAGTGCTGCGGTGTCGGCGACCAGATTGGACCCAACAAGCCTTGGCAACGGCAAGTCTCGATGTAGCTGAAGATCGTCGATGGTGCAGACCAGCAAGGTCTGGGGAACTCACCCAGCAAGGGTAAGTGAGGGCAGGCCTGGAGCAACCAGACTGCCAAGTAAAGAAAAGATTGGCCTTCGGTAAGGGCTACTAGCCAACGGGCTAGCGACCGCGAAGGAGCCTCGTGACGCCGCACGTGGAGCTGGCTTACAGGACACTCGTGGAGTGGGGGCCAGTGATCTTCGGTGCAGGTGGTGCTGGAGGCTAGGGCTACTCGGAGCCCAAAGCACGACTTCTTGGGAGACCCAGAAGATGGTGCACTTGCAAGTGTGCTCGGTGTCCAGGGGTCACGGTCTCACGTTACCCACGATAGCCACGGGCCTCAGCTTTGCTGGGGACTCAGGGTAGCCTCGGGGAAGTCTGAGAATCCACCTCTGGTGATGCGATGACTTCGGCGTCCGACGGGAGCTTCAGTGATGCGAACCGGACAGATGCTTCTTTGGTGCCTGCCAAGCAGGGGAGTCACTCCTTGACCCCAAGGGAGATTCTTCAGTCCTCTAATCTTGTCGTAGAGCGTCGAAGGTCCAGGATTCCGTGTCAGAGTTTCGTCCAGGTATAATCTAAAGTCCTAAGGACTGGGTTCCTACCTTTATTCCAAAAATAGGGGATGGACTACTCTGTGGCCCCACCTATGGGTGGGTCAGGGCAGAGGGGTGGCTACACCCCTTTCCTTTGTCCAGTTCGCGCCAAAGCAGGGGCTGCAAGCCCCTGATCCGGTTTGAACTGGGGTATGCACAGGGACACCAAATGTGCCCCCAGTGCAGGACTTCAAAGCACCCGAAAGTGCTCCCGCCCAGCCCCAATACACTTTGTCCTGTCTGGGGAGGTGGTCACACCTCCCTGGGACAGGAAACCTATTGTCCAGGCCTCCCCTGCCGGAGTTTCGTCCAGCAGCAGGAGGCCAGACTCGTGTCTGTGGCAGTAGCATCCATTTTGTGATGCCAGGCTCTGGAAAGAAGTTACCGGACTCGTCAGAGTTAACATGCCTTTCCCTCTAGAAGGGTGGAATGCTACCCCCGCCGCCAGAATTGGCGGGGGGTAGTATTCCAAGATGTTTGACACCAAACACGACATGTTTCGGTGCAGCCATTCCATAGTTAGCATTTTACCGCGAGGATATAATGCGTTTAAGAGTATATGGTCAGGCTGCACTACAAACAGCATCAGAGATGGTCTCCGAACGCTGCAGAGGGGCCCTGCTCATGCAGGGGCACCCTCTCACATAGAAACCATGCACTCTGCCTTTAGGATTGATAAGGCCTGCCTTAGGAGTGACTTATAGGTTTATATGTGTGTATGCATTTAGTGATATAGGTAACCTATACCACAGCAAGGGGTGCATGCACCACCTTACCCAGGCTGCAGTAGCAGACCTGTGGTGTCAGTTTGGATGGCCTACCAGGGGTGGCATAATATATGCTGCAGCCCCTGGCAGGCCTCTGAGGTACCTATGCCCTTGGTACATAGTATACCATATACTAGGGACTTACAAGGGCACTCCAGATCCCAATCAGAGATGTGCCTAAGGCACATGGATACCCTTTTAAAGAGGAAACAGCTAGGCTGGGGTTCTGAATAGCAGGGCCCCAGCCAGACTAATGTCGAAAACCAGTGAAGTATCAGCAAAAAGTGGGGGTACCCCTGTGAAGCAGATCCTACTCTCCTACACAACCCCCCCCCAAACGTAGGGACATTAAACTAACCTTGCCCAGTTAAGTCTTCATGTTCTAAGTGGAAATACCTAGAGAGTCCATCTGCATTCGCATGGTTACTCCCAGGCCTATGTTCCACTGTAAAGTCCATCCCCTGTAGGGAAATGGACCACCTAAGCAGTTTGGGGTTTTCACCCTTCATTTGTTTTAGCCATAAGAGGGGCTTATGGTCTGTCTGAACCAGGAAGTGTGTACCAAACAAGTATGGCCTCAACTTCTTCAGAGCCCAGACCACAGCAAAGGCCTCCCTCTCTATGGCTGACCAACGTTTCTCTCTAGGGGTCAGCCTTCTGCTAATAAAAGCTACTGGCTGATCCTGACCTTCTTCATTCAATTGTGACAGTACAGCCCCTACCCCCAATTCAGATGCATCAGTTTGAACAATGAACTTCTTGGAGTAATCAGGACTCTGCAGAATTGGAGCAGTGCACATGGCCTGCTTGAGGTCATCAAATGCCTTTTGACAGCTAACTGTCCACTGAACCTTTTTGGGCATTTTCTTAGAAGTTAAGTCATTCAAGGGTGTCACTATTGATCCATACCCCTTGACAAATCTCCTATAGTACCCAGTCAGGCCTAAGAAGGCTCTCACCTGAGTCTGGGTAGTGGGAGCAGTCCAGTCCATGATGGTCTGGATCTTGCTCTGCAAAGGTTGAACCTGGCCTCCACCCACAAGGTGGCCCAGGTACACAACCTGACTCTGCCCTATCTGGCACTTAGTGGCCTTGATAGTCAGGCCTGCCTTTTGCAGGGCCTGTAAAACATTCCTGAGGTGGACCAGGTGATCCTCCCAGGTGGAGCTAAAGACAGCAATATCATCTAGATAAGCTGCACTATAGGCCTCCAGTCCTGTGAGAACTGTGTTCACCAACCTCTGGAAAGTGGCAGGTGCATTTTTCAGACCAAAGGGCATCACCACAAATTGATAATGCCCACTAGGGGTTGAAAATGCTGTTTTGGGCTTTGCAGCATCAGCTAGTCTGATCTGCCAGTAGCCAGCTGTTAGGTCAAATGTGCTGAGATACTTGGCAGAGGCCAAAGTATCTATGAGCTCATCTGCCCTGGGTATTGGATGGGCATCAGTCCTAGTGACTGCATTGAGGCCCCTGTAGTCTACACAAAACCTCATCTCTCTTTTCCCACCACTGGTGTGAGGTTTAGGTACTAGGACTACTGGACTAGCCCAAGGGCTATCTGAGGGCTCAATCACTCCCAATTCCAACATCTTCTGGACTTCAGTCCTGATACAGTCCCTGACATGGTCAGGTTGCCTATAAATCTTGTTTTTAATAGGCAGACTGTCCCCAGTGTCCACTTCATGAGTGCACCAGGTGGTCTGACTGGGTGTCAGAGAAAACATATGTCTAAACTGATTGAGGACTTGCCTGCAATCAGTTTGTTGCTGGGTAGTGAGGCTGCCTGCCAAGGCTACACCATCTACTGACCCATCGTCAGGGTTCTGTGAGAGCAGGTCAGGGAGTGGGTCACTCTCTTCCTCCTGCCCTTCATCAGTAGCCATGAGCAAGCCCATGTCTGCCCTGTCCACATATGGCTTAAGTCTGTTGACATGGAGAACCCTGTGGGGACTCCTGGGTGTTCCCAGGTCTACTAAGTAAGTGACCTCACCCTTCTGCTCAACAATAGTGTGGGGTCCACTCCATTTGTCTTGGAGAGCTGCTGGGGCCACTGGCTCCAACACCCACACCTTCTGTCCTGGCTGGTAAACAGTTAGGACAGCTCTTTGGTCATGCCAGGCCTTTTGAAGTTCCTGGCTAGCCTCAAGGTTTTTGGTTGCCTTTTTCATGTACTCAGCCATCCTGGAGCGGAGACCAAGTACATAGTCCACTATATCTTGCTTTGGGGGCTTGAGAGGTAACTCCCATCCTTCCTTCACCAAGCACAGTGGACCCCTCACAGGGTGGCCAAACAGAAGTTCAAAAGGGCTGTAACCAACCCCCTTCTGAGGCACCTCCCTATATGCGAATAAAAGGCAGGGCAAGAGTATGTCCCATCTACGCCTAAGCTTTTCTGGGAGCCCTTTAATCATGCCCTTCAAGGTTTTGTTGAATCTCTCAACTAAACCATTGCATTGTGGGTGATAGGGTGTGGTGAACTTATAAGTAACTCCACACTCCTTCCACATTGCCTTTAAGTACCCAGACATGAAGTTTGCACCCCTGTCTGATACCACCTCCTTAGGAAAGCCCACTCTTGAGAAAATTCCCAGGAGGGCCCTTGCCACCACAGGTGCTGTAGTGGTCCTAAGGGGTATAGCCTCTGGATACCTGGTGGCATGATCCACTACCACCAGTATAAATCTGTGCCCAGATGCTGTTTGGGGATCCATGGGACCAACAATGTCAATCCCTACCCTCTCAAAGGGCACCCCCACCACAGGTAGTGGTATCAGGGGGCCTTTGTAGTGCCACCTGCTTTGCCACTGGCTTGGCAGGTTACACAGGAGCGACAAAACTCCTTACTGTCTTCAGACATGTGGGGCCAGTGAAAGTGAGGGACAATTCTGTCCCAAGTCTTGTTCTGGCCCAGGTGTCCTGCTAAGGGAATATCATGGGCTAGGGTCAATAGGAAGCCCCTGAACTTCAAAGGTATTACCAACCTCCTGGTAGCACCAGGCTTGGGGTCTCTACTCTCTGAGTACAGGAGTCCATCATCCCAATACACTGTATGGGGACCACTAGCTTTCCCAGCAGCCTCAGCAGCAGCTTGCTGTCTGAGGGGTTCAAGGGAGGGGCAGCTCTGCTGCTCCTGGCTCAGATCTGCCCTAGAAGGTCCCCCTGTCCCCAAGAACTCAACCTGGTCAGGCTCAAGTTCCTCTGGGACAGTTCCTTCTTCAGGGCTGAGATCATCCCCCTCAAGGGACTGATCTTCCTCCTGAGCCAAGGGGGAAGGCACTGCCTTAACCCTACTACTCCTCCTCTTGGAAGGCACTTGGTCCATTCTTCCAGAATCCAAGGCCTGTTCAGTTTTAGACAGTTTAGCTTGTGACCTGGTCACAGCAAACACATCTGCAGGGATCCCCAGCATTTCTGCATGGGTCCTGAGCTCCACTTCTGCCCAAGCAGAAGTCTCTAAGTCATTGCCAAGCAAGCATTCGACTGGTAGGTTTGCACTCACCACAACCTTCTTAAGGCCAGTTACCCCTCCCCAGGAGAAGTTAACAACTGCCAGAGTATGGTCTGTTCTGACATTGCTAGCATTGGTCACTTGGTACATCTCACCAAGTATAACTTGCCCAGGTAGCACAAGGTCTTGTGTCACCATTGTGACACTTGCCCCTGTGTCCCTAAATGCCAAAGCCTCTCGTCCATTGATTAAAGGCTGTTGTCTGTACTTGCCCAGATTACTGGGACTCACAGTGGAGGTCACATCCATGCCTCCATCACAGACTAACACAGCCTGAGTCAGCTCCCTGACTAAGTCAGAGCCCAACTCAGTTCCCAGGGTGAACCCTACTAAACCCTTTGCTGGAGCACTTCCACCAACTGTACTAGGGGGAACAGGTGCCTTAGGGGCATTGGTGGATGCTGGACTGGAGTCTTTGGACTTGGTGCAATCACTGGTCCAGTGGGTCTTTTGCTTACAGACCTTGCACCATGGTTTTCTTTGGCCTTTACCCTTGGTAGACTGGGAATCCCCACCAGAAGAAGATTTTTGGGGGCCTGATGAAGACTTTTGATCTTTACCCTTCTCCCCACCCTTGTCAGAGTTCTTAGCATCTTGCTTCTTGGTTTCCCCACCTTGGTTCTGTACCTTCTGCTTCACCCTGGTTCTGACCCATTTGTCTGCCTTCTTTCCCAATTCTTGGGGAGAGGTCAGATCAGAGTCAACCAGGTACTGATGCAACAGCTGGTTTTGACAGTTATTAAGAATCTGCTCCCTCATTATCAGATTATACAATCCTGAGAAGTCACACACCTTACTGCCCATCAACCAGCCTTCCAGAGCCTTGGCAGAACAATCCACATAGTCTACCCAGTCTTGAGTCTGTGCTTTTTGGGTGTCTCTGAACTTCAACCTGTACTGTTCAGTGGTTAGGCCAAACCCATCAATAAGAGCACTCTTCAAGACCTTGTAATTGTCAGCATCCTCCTCTCTAACAGTGAGGAGCTTGTCTCTACCTTTGTCAGCAAAGGAGAGCCACAAGATTGCTGCCCACTGCTCCTGAGGGACCTTCTGTACCTTACAGGCCCTCTCTAAAGCAGTTATCCATTTGTGGATATCATCCCCACTCTGGTAGGGAGGGACAATCTTGCTCAGGTTCCTATGGTCATAGGACCTTTCCCTATCTCTAGGGATATGGTTGCCACCATGGGACTCTAGTCCCAACTTTCTTCTCTCTTTAAGGAGATCTAGGGATTCTCTATCTAAAGCCAATTGCTTCTTCCTGATCTCCAGTTGAGTTTCCTCATACTGGACCAGTCTCTTTCTTCTCTCATGAGAGGATTCCCTCCTGTGAGAAGAAACAGAGCTCCCTATTGAGGTGCCAGAGTGGTTAGACTCCTGAGAAGGAGACCTAGACTTTCTGAGCACACTCATAATCCTTCCTGGGGGACAAAGGTGTGGTTCTCTAGATCCTCATCTTCATCTTCCCCAGAAGGGATTGGGTTTTCCAGGTCAGGGTCATTGTCACCCTCCTGGTCAGTTTCAGAGGGGGGGCTGGGGGTAGTAGTACCCCTGGTCCCTTCCTCATCTGCTGGCCCACCCTCTGCTCCTACCCCTTCAGTCTCTGAAGACTTACTAAGATCATAAGCCACCAACAACTCCTGGAGGTGTTGGGTGGTGGGACTTTGGCCTGTCCTTAATTTCCTCACGTTACACAAAGCTCTCAGTTCCAAGAATGGGAGTGTGTCATACTTGGAGGGGGGAAGCTCAATGGCTTCCTGCAGGGCATCTTTGGATCCTGCTTTTAAAGACATTACTAGTGTGGTGTGGTGTATGCACTACCTACTCTAGTGTGGCCTACTAAACTCTCTTGAGTTGTAGAAAGGGTTGTGCTATCCCTTAACACACAACTCTAAGTTCAGTAGAACTTACTGATATTCTAAGCTTAAATTATATGTACCTTAGGTACCTTTAGTGGTTTTCAGTTGATCAATTCAATTGAGATTATCTGGTAAAACAATAGCAAGCTGGAATCCCACACGCTGCACACCAATGTGAGAAGTTGGCCTGGCATATGCTGTCCACTAATTATAGTGGGCACCTTGCACCAGTCCAAATCGACTCTTATGGTAGGTAGGTTAAAGACAACCTTATTGAAAGCTATCCTAGTGGTAGCTGTGGAGAGCAGCCTTCAGGCTAAGTCTTGAAGGAATGTAAAGCAGCTTGTTTTACCAGTCTATAATCTCTTGAGTGACCAAATGAAAGAGCACCACACCAGGTATATATTCAAAATATATGTATTTATTACTAAACACACCCCTCTAGTCTCTTTATGAGGCTAGAGTTCGAAGTACATAGGTTATAAGATCTTAAATCACAGTAATAGCACAAATACACGTTTGGGCCCTAGGGGCGTACCAAACCATATACCAATAAAGTGGTATGCGAACCACGACTGAACTAGACACTAGGCCTAGAGCCTCTAGAAGTGCTTGGACCACAAGGAACCACCCAAGGTAGTGACACAGGGGACCCACGGGAGACGCGTGCAGTGTAAATACACAACCGCGATACGCCGTTAACTTCTATGGAGAAAGTCGGGATCGGGAAAATAGAGGAAAGGGACACTTTAAAGAGGACTAGGACAAAACCCTTTGAGATCTAGGACTTTGAAGAGTCTCTACCCACGGGAGCACCGGAGTACTCGTGTTACCTCACCCAGGGAAGCCGGGTGCATAGGTGCCTTTCGGGGTCGGGTTTCGTCGTCGGTTCTTATGGCGATCTGCTGCAAAGTGCTGCTGGCGACCAGGAGAAAAGTGTCCGGGTGGATCCAAGAGTGGATCGGAGTTCTGAAGAACCTGAAAGCAGAGGGGACAGAGTCTGGGTCACTAGCCAGTGACCAGGGAGGCGATGGACGGATGCCCACCGATGTCGAGTGCTTCAGGTGCGTTGACGGTCGTCTCGTTTCAGCAGCCACGAGGTCCAGGAGGCGTTGTCGGCGACCAGGAGCAGGATTCGGGCTGGTACACGATGTCTGTCGAGTGCTGCGGTGTCGGCGACCAGATTGGACCCAACAAGCCTTGGCAACGGCAAGTCTCGATGTAGCTGAAGATCGTCGATGGTGCAGACCAGCAAGGTCTGGGGAACTCACCCAGCAAGGGTAAGTGAGGGCAGGCCTGGAGCAACCAGACTGCCAAGTAAAGAAAAGATTGGCCTTCGGTAAGGGCTACTAGCCAACGGGCTAGCGACCGCGAAGGAGCCTCGTGACGCCGCACGTGGAGCTGGCTTACAGGACACTCGTGGAGTGGGGGCCAGTGATCTTCGGTGCAGGTGGTGCTGGAGGCTAGGGCTACTCGGAGCCCAAAGCACGACTTCTTGGGAGACCCAGAAGATGGTGCACTTGCAAGTGTGCTCGGTGTCCAGGGGTCACGGTCTCACGTTACCCACGATAGCCACGGGCCTCAGCTTTGCTGGGGACTCAGGGTAGCCTCGGGGAAGTCTGAGAATCCACCTCTGGTGATGCGATGACTTCGGCGTCCGACGGGAGCTTCAGTGATGCGAACCGGACAGATGCTTCTTTGGTGCCTGCCAAGCAGGGGAGTCACTCCTTGACCCCAAGGGAGATTCTTCAGTCCTCTAATCTTGTCGTAGAGCGTCGAAGGTCCAGGATTCCGTGTCAGAGTTTCGTCCAGGTATAATCTAAAGTCCTAAGGACTGGGTTCCTACCTTTATTCCAAAAATAGGGGATGGACTACTCTGTGGCCCCACCTATGGGTGGGTCAGGGCAGAGGGGTGGCTACACCCCTTTCCCTTTGTCCAGTTCGCGCTAAAGCAGGGGCTGCAAGCCCCTGATCCGGTTTGAACTGGGGTATGCACAGGGACACCAAATGTGCCCCCAGTGCAGGACTTCAAAGCACCCGAAAGTGCTCCCGCCCAGCCCCAATACACTTTGTCCTGTCTGGGGAGGTGGTCACACCTCCCTGGGACAGGAAACCTATTGTCCAGGCCTCCCCTGCCGGAGTTTCGTCCAGCAGCAGGAGGCCAGACTCGTGTCTGTGGCAGTAGCATCCATTTTGTGATGCCAGGCTCTGGAAAGAAGTTACCGGACTCGTCAGAGTTAACATGCCTTTCCCTCTAGAAGGGTGGAATGCTACCCCCGCCGCCAGAATTGGCGGGGGGTAGTATTCCAAGATGTTTGACACCAAACACGACATGTTTCGGTGCAGCCATTCCATAGTTAGCATTTTACCGCGAGGATATAATGCGTTTAAGAGTATATGGTCAGGCTGCACTACAAACAGCATCAGAGATGGTCTCCGAACGCTGCAGAGGGGCCCTGCTCATGCAGGGGCACCCTCTCACATAGAAACCATGCACTCTGCCTTTAGGATTGATAAGGCCTGCCTTAGGAGTGACTTATAGGTTTATATGTGTGTATGCATTTAGTGATATAGGTAACCTATACCACAGCAAGGGGTGCATGCACCACCTTACCCAGGCTGCAGTAGCAGACCTGTGGTGTCAGTTTGGATGGCCTACCAGGGGTGGCATAATATATGCTGCAGCCCCTGGCAGGCCTCTGAGGTACCTATGCCCTTGGTACATAGTATACCATATACTAGGGACTTACAAGGGCACTCCAGATCCCAATCAGAGATGTGCCTAAGGCACATGGATACCCTTTTAAAGAGGAAACAGCTAGGCTGGGGTTCTGAATAGCAGGGCCCCAGCCAGACTAATGTCGAAAACCAGTGAAGTATCAGCAAAAGTGGGGGTACCCCTGTGAAGCAGATCCTACTCTCCTACA